>ML387234.1:0-176651 GCA_005239525.1 Nicotiana knightiana | reverse complement strand
ATTTTACTTACTATATTGTGAGAGTTGAGTCAGTATCAGCAGGTAAGCATATCTTCAGATTATTTTTGACTTCCAGTTACTTTTATTTATCATATTATCAGTTCAATTTCAGCTTTCAATATATTGCCTTACATACTCAGTACATTATTCGTATTGACGTCCTTTGGTTAGGGACGCTGCATTCATGCTTGCAGGTATAGATAATCATATTGACGAGCCCTCATAATAGACGAGGATTGCTTTCATCGAAGGATCGGTAAGACTCCAGCTCATTCGGAGTGCAGCCGAGTCTATGAGTCATTGTGTTAGAATTTTGCTATAGACATATGGGTAAGCCGGTGCCCTGTCCTTTTTGATGTTACATAATCTTACAGGCTGTCATGACCCAAACCTATGGGTCTCAGCGGGCACCCGGTACCTTACTTAACGGAGTACCAACGTAACATATCTTTCCTATTATGCTTTCATTGGGAAATGGGCCAAACAGGCCATCATGGGCTAACCAAAATAAACATAGGGGAATACTTAGTATATGACGACCCAACCTGATATATAAAATTATACATGTGACATACGGTCCTATAAGGCCAACATTATCATTTGTAAACTCAAAACATAAGCCGGCCAGGCCATACAAGTATCCGTATACATGACATCTGTCTACAAGCCTCTAAGAGTACATGCATAAAGGCCGGGATAGGACCATGCCATACCAAACAATACGCGTAAAAATCGTACTGACCAAACAAGCAACTACAGAGAAAATGGAGCACCAACATATTTCGCTGAGGTGATAGCTACTTGGAGGGCTCTCGACATGTCTATCGGGACCTGCGGGCATGAAATGCAGCGTCCCCAGGAAAAAGAGACGTCAGTACAAATAATGTACCGAGTATGTAAGGAATGATAATCAGTAAATAATAGACATGAGAGAAACATAGAGTAAGAGACTCGACATGTAAGTCTGAATAGTTCTGTAAATCATGAAATACTTATAGTGGCATGCATATGCGTATGAATGTCATGTCGTGCATAGGTACACGTCTTCATAACATCATCAAGCCTCTGAGGGAATCCCATCATATCATCTCGGCCACTGTGGGTAAAATCATCAACGAGTACCAGCTGATCAGGTGGTGGTGCATATATAACGCCGTAACCTTTTCCCATATCCCATATACATATAATATATATATATATATATATATATATATATACACATCAATAAAATCTCTTGGAATGTCATAAGTCTATAATGCCTTTGAGTAATATCATGAAATCAACTTACGTATTTTTTGAGACCCATGAACAGACGATAGAATAATAAGACATACGGGAATTCAAGAACATAGTCGCCTCTAATACTTCTATGAATAAAGTCATTTATTGATGGTTGTGCATTCATTCATTTCGTTTGTATAGTATGGATCATGCCAAAAGGAAAGAAGGGATAGCCTTAACATACCTGAATTGATTCTCTTGACAATCCCTCCAACACACGTTGATTGCGACAAAATAAGTAATGACGAGATAGAAATAGGGGATAATCCGTATGATATTCTTGAGAAGGATTGCACCATACTCCCTTAGAATTGTAAAATTCCATTGCTATTACACAGTATAATTTCATAGGAAATTGTGCTTAAGACCGTTACCTTGCTGAATATGACCATCTTTAATTTATGGTAGAAGCCTCACGTTACTATTGCAAAATTTGAGCTAATAACGTTCTTAAGAATGGATGTAATCCTCATGTTTTCAAGTCTTACATATTAAATGGTTAGATCTCACGTTTTCAAGAATTACATATTAAATGGATAGATGCCACGTTTTCAAGACTTACATATTAAATGGATAGGTGACTCACCTTCTTAAGAATACCAAATCTCACATTTCTAATCTTGCCACATAATGTAGTGACTTAAGAGTCACAATTCTTGGGGTGGCCAGCTTCCACGTGGGGGAGGGTTTAATCTTACCCAATTCTTTAATTAATCACCCAATAATTCTTTAATTAATTGGGTAATCTCCCATTACCTAATAATTAATTAATTACTCACATAATTACGACTTACCTCAACCTACTTAAAATGCTACTCACTTTTACGTACCTTATACACCTTATTATCATGGTCATGTGGTACCTTGTATGGTACTAGTCCATAAATACCGGATATTTTAGCTCGGGCCGTATTTTTATCTTAAAATGTCAAACTTCGACGAAATTAATTTTCTTCCATTTGCTTACCCTCTCACCTTCACGAATTTACTCATCACTTGTTTGAAATAGCATAATGCTTATAGTCTCAAAATAATCTTATTCCTGAACTTACGTCGAATAACTTACGACGAAACATCAATGCACGAAAATGCGGGATGTAACATCTCATTTTATGAACTTTTATCAATTTACTTATGGCATACTTTCACGTACGAAAACATGGGGTGTAACATCATTCCCCCCTTTTGGAATATTGGTCCTCGAATGTTGACTGATGCACTTATCATTATCATATCTTATAGCTCTTGCGAATACTTTAATACTCTCCTTCCTATCTAGGTATTGTTCTGTGACTGAATCCAAAGGCAAGGGAATTTCCCTCTTTAGGCCTCTTTCTCACACCATGACTTGTTCGTCATAACTGTTGCTACCTTCTGTCATGCAGCCTGTACGAATATGGTCTTGTAAGTGTGCCTATGCGACTCTTCTCTCCTTTTTCCTCCGGCTTTTAGTCAATCTCTAGGCCTCACTTTGTAAACATATATAGAGCTTGATAAGACGTCCCTCGGGGCATCTATGGGTATATTGAACTTCTTCGCTCGAGTAACTTGTTGAACTTACGAATATTATTATACCTTATTTCATAGATTCGTTTATCCACCCGTATGAATTTATTGCCATAACTCTTACTTTGATTTATCGTTACTGAGGTCTGCTACCAGCTCCACGTTACTCTCGTTTCTTATCCTATAAGCAAAAATCTAAGTCCTTTAGTGCTTCTTCATTATTTTTCATTTGAAGAATGATGGTCTAATATCATCTTATACTTTGTAACTTTTATCCATCCATTGTTGATTCACCTTAATACCGATAACTTGACCTTTTATGTAACACTGCCACTAGGGCTCACGTATCATAGGAGAACATTTGAAATGATTAGATCTAATTCCGTAACCATATTTCATGGCATCACAACGTGATTCATCCTATGGGGGTTATTCTAATCCCGTACAACTCATGACATCCCATCCCCCCCTTTTTTTCTCTCCAAATCATAACCCAATCGAACGCCCAAACGTCATACTTTATTTATTACCAGGGCAACACTTAATCTCTTCTAAATGCTACCAGTCTTAGACTCCTTTGAGTTTATTCAGGCTATACTGAACTTTCTATAACTTAATCCTGAGGACTTATCCATTTCTCGTCGCCTTCCCACTCGTCCTTTCTTATGCTTACTCATGTCATCGCTTTACTATGCTTTAACTTGCGACTTATAAATATCCCTTTAAATTACTTGCACCATATATTTCCTTATGTTATTCTGGAATATCAAGTGAGACATCACATCATCTCGAACTCTCCTTTACTCTCTTGGATAGATCTCTCGATACCCAGAAACCATAGGCTAGAAGATATGCCACTAACGATGCCGCTATCACTCCTGAGTACTGAATCTCAGTGCTTCTACACTTCTATATGAAGTATGGATTATTCACAATTTTTTGCACCTGAGTATCTCGTACGTTGTTCACCTTTACCTTTCTTACCTTAAAATATCGCTTCACCTCTTCTACTCCTTTCATAACCTCCCTTCCACATAGGTATAATTCACCTCCATAACTTGAAGCTCTATCTTAATACTTGCACCTCTAGTGCATACACAATACGGTGGGAGCTTCATACTGACTTCTTATGGGGATGGTACTCTTTTAACTGGCTTTATCGTAGATCCGTTGTAGAATATGGTTGTTTTACTATCTCTCTTGTACCTCTGATATTAAGAGTGATCCTGGAATGTTCTCAATCACGATTTCTATAATTTTCTGGGTCCAATAATCAGACTCCTGATTTACTTAGTTGATGTAACTCTTTAGTTTCCTCTTCCTTCTGATCAGCCTTTATGTAGACTTAAGCTATCTTCCAATCTGCGTCTCATGGCCTTAGTTATTACCTTAGCCTTTCATGGACGCTGTGGAATATCCATGATACAATATTCTAATGATTCAATCCTTGTCTATGACCTGGACTAAATTCCTTCTTTTAACTTATATCAGAGTATTTTACGGCTGTATTAGTGTCAACATATGGTGCTGCATGGATAATACTCTGAAATCTTATGTGCGTTCATAACGTAACTAACTCTAGATCATTGATTGAATAATTCTTTTTTTTCCTTCTCAGCTTTCCTTAAATGTAAGCAATTACTTTTCCTGGTCTTCCTGCCCCCTTGTTGCATGAATACTTAGCTTATCTTAGTTCCCACACATATTGGAATTCCACACAACTCATATGATCTTGAATATCGCTTCTGATTTTACTCCCCGTTCATTAGCCACGGTAGGTGCCACTTTCTTATAGAGTGCATGCAATGTTGTTGTGAGACTGTTATTATAAGACCATTCCCTCTTTGGGTCACTAGCTTAGGTTGAAGCTCCTTACTTTCTCAGCTAGTCTTTCATTTTAGTACTTAGGGAGGACCTTCTGAGTCTTGTAAAGACGTGAGCTTATTACAGACCTTTTGATGTCCTTCCTTGCCTATAATTATATGTAGTTACTTGCCTCCATGCCCTTGTGTTTGTAAGGTTATTTATGAACTGATATTTTGACTGTCTTCCCAGTGGAACTCTCTTTTATTCACGTAACATTCATACAGTACCTTTAATTACCCCGAATCCTATCTGAATATATCTCAAGTATTACAATGACATTACTGCGAGGCTGAATTCACTATATTGAGTTTTACTATGTTTATCTTGCACGATCTGCTGACTATTCTGTAACCTCCTGTTTAGCCATAACTAGGATCTTCATGAATCAATTACTAACTACTCGTTGGCCCATTCTCATATCAATATTTCGCGTAATCTTTCTTGGGTTATTTCCTTTGTCTTAACTTACGTCTCGCACTGGCTTCTTATCTATCAATAACATCTCAGGGAGGGACCCTTACTTCCTTTCCTTGACGTCGTGTTTGCATAATGTTCTAGAATCGGAGCATATCTGTAGGATTTGGATAAGTTCAATCTCATTCCTTCTTCATTTTATCGCATTCTTCTTTTACCATTCCATAGTCACTAGAAACATTTAATTCTGACTTAATGCCACATCACTCCATATTCCCCTCCTTTAGGGGAGTACTAAGAGTTGGAGCCATGCGGATTTACCTATAGATGATTTACCTCTTCCTCTTTGGCGTCTTTTCACATCATCGATGACCCTTAATCTCCTTGAGGTAATCCTTCTATACCAAGGATAACAAAATTCCTTACTCACGAGGGCAACACTTAGTATAACTGGCACATACAGTCCCTTAAGCTTAACTTTGCTCACGTTGGTTACTTTAGGGAAGCGTCTTCCTGAATTACCATTCTCTGAATTTATCATGAATCTTCTTCTGTTGTCCATTCTAATATCGTCGGAACAAATTCTGATTTCTATTATTAAACCATTCAGTCAATTCATGATTAGTTTATCTTGTTCACCAGCCCATATTGATTTCTATTATTCTGGGGTTTTTTTATCTACCGTTGTCATCCATGTATCACATCTTACTCATAATGCTTCATTAACTCTCTTTTTATTTCCTGCTAATATTTCTGTCTATCACTTTATTTTGAAAACTTCAACAAGATATTCTTTTGCTTTTAGCTCCCCTTTGCTCCATCCATTGGATCTTCGGGTTGCCTAACATTATCTCTCTACTAGGGACGAGAGTCATACTAAGATAATATTGTGCCTATCTTTGTAGTACTCATAGCTAGCTGTACTATTTTAGAGTGCACAATCTAGGTGTCTCACAAGGAGATCCATTACCACGTTTGCACTATCCTTCAAAAATGTCAATTAACAATAACAATCCATCCACCATTTTGGGTTACTCTAACCCCAACCGGATCCTGATATCCCGTCCTTCTCTTAAGCCATATTTGTTAGCTCCCATAGGGCATAATTGAGATGGGTGTAGCTAATTGTATATATTTCCGTTACTGTTGAAAGTAACTCGGATTGCTTATATTTCTCTGCTTGAATTATAAGTATTGTTAATCTTTATTAATTGGGTACCTCATACCCTTCTTCGCCTTTCTTCTTTTACTTACTAAAACTTGTGTCTATCTTTCAATTCTCTTATTCCTCTTTACCATACGAGTGGATATATATTCTTTCCTTAAGGCTCCTTATCAAGAAGCTTACACGTCTTAGTACACATATGTTCTGCTAAATACCTCACATTTATTCATCATAAGCATGATGCAAAATCGAGTTCCTCTAACTCGACTCTTCCACAACCATATTTAATCTCTTACAAGCTGTCTTTTGGATGTAGGTATCTTCTTATTACGAATGAAATAGAGTTTAGGAAATTGATTTCTTACAACTGAGCTCTACCATACGATCTAGAGTAAAGAAAAAGAGTGACAATCCTAAATGCCCTATATCCTCCTGCTTATAAGTGTGGTACACGACACAACCATAAACAAGACTCTACTAGACATGCCTTGTAGACTCCCTAGGACAGAATTGCTCTGATACCAACTTTCTCATGAGCAAAACCTATGGTCCGCAACGGGCACCCGGTACTTTACTTAACCGAGTACCAACATAACATATCTTTCTTATTGTGCTTTCATTGGAAAATGGGCCAAACAGGCTGTCATGGGATAACCAGAATAAAAATAAGGGAATACTTAGTATATGATGACCCAACCTAATATTAAAACTAATACATGTGACATCCTATAAGGCCAACATTATCATTTGTAAACTCAAAACATAGGCCGGCCAGGCTATACAAGTATCCGTATACATGACATCTGTCTACAAGACTCTAAGAGTACATATATAAAGGTTGGGACAGGGCCCCGCCATACCAAACAATACGCGTAAAAATCTTACTGACCAAACAAGAAACTTCGGAGAAAATAGAGCGCACCAACATCTTCCGCTGAGCTGATAGCCTACTTGGAGGGCTCTCGACCTGTCTATCGGGACATGGGGGCATGAAACGTAGCACCCCCAGGCAAAAGGGACATCAGTACAAATAATGTACCAAGTATGTAAGGAATGATAATCAGTAAATAATAGACATAAGAGAAACATGGAGTAAGAGACTCGACATGTAAGTCTGAATAACTCTGTAAATCATGAAATACTTATAGTGTCATGCATATGTGTATGAATGTCAGGTAGTGCATAGGTACATGTCTTCATAATATCATCAAGCCTCTGAGGGCATCCCATCATATCATCTCGGCCACTGTGGGAAAAATCATCAATGTGTACCAGCTGATAAGGTGGTGGTGCATATATAACGCCATAAACTTTTCCATATTCCATATACATATAATATACATATATACGCGTATATAAATTCATCTGGTCATGTGTCAATGTACATGTATGAATGAATGCAATGCATGATAAAGTACGTCAATAACATCTATTGGAATGTCATAAGTCTATTATGCCTCTGAGTAATATCATGAAATCAACTTACGTATTGTTTGAGACCCATGAACAGACAATAGAATAATAAGACATATGGGAGTTCTAGAACATATGTACCTCTAATACTTCTATGAATAGAGTCATTTATGAAAGTTGTGCATTTACTCATTTAATTTGTATCGTATGCATCATGCCAAAAGGAAATAAGGGATAACCTTAACATACCCGAACCGATTCTCTTGACAATCCCTCCAACACACGTTGATTACGACAAAACATGTGACGATGAGATCGAAATAGGGGACAATCCATATGATATTCTAGAGAAGGATTGCACCGTACTCCCTTTGTATTGCAAAATCCCGTTGCTATTATGTAGTATAATTTCGTAGGAAATTATGCTTAAGACCGTTACCTTGCTGAATATGACCATCTTTAATTTGTGGTAGAAGCCTCACATTACTATAGAAAAATTTGAGCTAATCACGTTCTTAAAAATGGATGTGATCCTCATGTTTTCAAGTCTTACATATTAAATGGATAGATCTCACGTTTTCATGAATTACATATTAAATGGATAGATCTCACATTTTCAAGATTTACATATTAAATGGATAGGTGACTCACCTTCTTAAGAATGCCAAATCTCACATTTCTAATCTTGCCACATAATATAGTGACTTAAGATTCACAATTTGTGGGGTGGCTTGCTGCCACATGGGAGAGCGTTTAATTTTACCAAATTTTTTAATTAATCACCTAATAATTCCTTAATTAACTGGGTAATCTTCCATTACCTAATAATTAATCATCTGCTCACATAATTATGAATTACCTCAACTTACTTAAAATACTACTCACTTTTATATACCTTATATACCTTACTATCATGGTCATGTGGTACCTTATATGGTACTAGTCCATAAATACCGGATATTTTAGCTCGTGCCGTATTTTTATCTCAAAATGTCAAATTTCGACGAAATTTATTTTCTTCGATTTGATTACCCTCTCACCTTCACGAATTTACTTATCACTTATTTGAAATAGCATAATGCTTATAATTTCAAAATAATCTTATTCCCGAACATACGTCGATTAACTCACGACAAAATTTCAACGTACGAAAATGCAGGATGTAACATCTCATTTCTGAACTTTGATCAATTTACTTATGGCGTACTTTCACATACGAAAATATGGGGTGTAACAGAGGCTTTGTAGAAAGAGGTTCAGTTTGTACAGTATGTCAGAGGCCTTGAGGCCCATATGTATTCATGTATTAAGAACAATAGTTTATTGATACAGTGTTGCCCACTTACAGTTGTACATTATGATACGTGGCCATGTGGGCCTGTGATAGTTACAAAAGGAACGAGTTCAGCTAACTGGACCTATGTATGTTCTAGTTTCTCTTGGGCCAGTTAGGCACCGGGTGCCAGCCACGCCTCCTAAGGTTTGGGGCGTGACAAAGTGGTATCAAAGCAGTTTTTTCTTTAATGGAGTCTACAAGCCGTGTCTAGTAGAGTCTTATTTATGGGTGTGTTGTGCACCACACTTATATGTAGGAGGCTACATGGCATTTAGGACTGTCACTCTTTCTTCCTACTCTAGATCGTGTGGTAGAGCTCAGTTTTAAGAACTCAACTTCCTAAACTCTTATCTTATTCATAATATGACGATGCCTAAATCCAGAAAGACAGGTGCTAAGAGATATAGTTATGGAAGAGTTGAGTTAGAAGAAATCGATTTTTTCATCATGCTTATGATGGCTAAATATGAAGTATACAACAAACCATGTGAATACTAAGATGTGTAAGCCTCTTGATAAGGATACCTAAGGAAAGAAGTCCAATCCACTTTTACGATATAACGGAAAAAGAGAATCGGAAAGTAGACATAAGTTCCAGCAAGTAACAGAAGTAAGGTGAAAAAAGGTACGAGGTACCCAATTAATGAAGATTATCGGTATTTTCAACTTAGGGAGAGAGATATAAGCATTTTGATTTACCTTCAATAGTAACATAGGAATGTACAATTGGTCACACCCATTCCAGTTATGCCCTATGGGGGTTAACAGAAGTAGTATAAGAGGAAGACGGGATATCAGGATCCGGTTGGGGTTAGAGTAACCCAAAATGATGGATGGATTGTTTGTGTTAGTTGACATTTTCAAAGGATATTGAAAATGTGCTAATACATCTCCTCGTAAGATATCTAGATGTTTCGCTCCAAAATAGTACAACTAAATATGAGTACTACAAAGACATGTACTGGAATCCTGGAAAGGTAAATATTATCTTAGTGTGGCTTCCGTCCCTAGTAGAGTAAGAATGTTTGGAAATTCAAATGGGCAATGGATGGAGAAAATGGGAGCTAAAAAGCAAAATAATATCTTGTTGCAGTTTTCAGAATAAAGTAATAGACATAAATGTTAGCATGAAATAAGAAGAAAGTTAATAAAGCATTACGAGCAAGATGTGATACTTGGATGGCAACGGTAGATAAAAAAAAATGATAGTATTACAGAGTCTATAGCCTAGGAAAGGAAAAGAAGAGAGGTGACAAGCCTTGAGACAACAAAAGAGTATAGGCCACAAAGTCATATCTCTGTTTCGAAAAATGAGTTGGTGACTCCAACATGAATACTAGAAGAAAAAGTTAGACCCCAGAGTAATAGAAATCGGTATGGGCTGGTGAACAAGATAAACTAAACAGGAATTAGGGACTGAGTGGTATGATAATTGTCGGCATCATGAGAATTTTAGAGATTGCATTTCGACGATAATAGAATGGACGACGAAAGAATACCCTCTATAGGTAGATCGTCGTAGCTCCAACTCTTAGTACTCCCCTAAAGAGGGGAATAATGAGTGATGTGGCGTGAAGTCTGAACTTAGTGGTTCTAGTAATCATGGAGTGCTAAAGGAAGAATGCGGTAAAATGAAAAAGGGATGATATTGAACTTATTCAAAGTCTACAGATATGCTACGATACCAGTGCATTATGCAAACACGACGTCTATGAAAGAAAGTAAGGGTTCCTGCCCGAAATGTTATTGATAGATAAGGAGCCAGTCCGAGAGGTAAGTTAAAACAAAGGAAATAACCCAAGAAATATTACGCGGAATATTGATATGAGAATGGGCCAACGAGTAGTTGGTAACTGATTAAGGAAGAGCCTAGTTACACTAAATAGGAGGTTACAGACGAGTCATCAGATCGTGCATGATAAACATAGTAAAACCCAATATAGTGAATTCAGCCTCGCAATAATGTCATTGTAATACTTAAGAAATATTCAGATAGGATTTGGGGTTGTTAAAGATACCGTATGAGTGTTAAATGGATAAAAGAAAGTGCCACTGGGAAGACAGTAAAAATATCAGTTCAGAAGCAACCATACAAGCACAAGGACACGAAGATAAGTAACTAAGGATGATTATGGGCAAGGAAGGACATCAAACGGTTCATAATAAGCTCACAGCTTTACGAGAGTCAAGGGTTCTACCTAACTACTACAAAGAAAGACTAGCTGGGAAAATAAGGAAGAAGGCTTTAACCTAAGCACAACGACCTAAAGAGGAAATGGTCGTGTAATAACAACCTCACAACAAAATTGGAAGCACTCCAAAGGAAAGTGGCACCTACCGTGGCTAATGAATGTGAAGTAAAATTAAAAGTAATATTCGAGATCATATGATTTGCATGAAAACTATGGCATGTGTGGGCACTAAGATAAGCTAAGTATGGACGCAACAAGGGGGCAAGAAGACCAGGAAAAGTAATAGCATACATTGAAAGAAAGCTAAGATGGAACGAAAGAAATTATCCGATCAATGATCAAGAGTTGGTTACGTTATGAGCGCACTTAAGAGTTCGGAGTATTATCCATGCAACATATATATTGACAATCATATAGCCGTAGAAGGTTCCAGTATAAATTAAAAGGAAGAATCGAACCCGGGTCATAACCAAAGAATTTAATTATTAAATAATTATATCATGCATATTCCTCAATTCCCACGAAAGGCTAAACAAGATAACTAATACCATGAACCACATATCCGGAGATAAATTAAGCCGACATAAAGGCCGATCTGAAGAAGGGAGGAAACTAAAGAGTTACATAAACAAAGTAAATCATGAATTCAATTATTGGACCCAGAAAATTATAGACATCATGATTGAGAACATTGCAGAATCGCTCTTAATATCAGAGGTACAAGAGAGATAGTACAGTAGCCATATTTTATAATGGCTCTATGATAAAGCCTGTGAGATGAGTACCGGCCTCATAAGAAGTCAGTATGAATCTCCCACCGGATTGTGTATGCATCAGAGATGCAAGTATTGTAATAAAGCTTCAAGTTATAGACTTGAAATATACCTAGGTAGAAGGGAGGTCATGAAAGAGATAGAAGATACGATGTAAGATTTTAAGGTAAGTAAGGTAAAATTGAACAACGAACGAGATACTTAAAGGCAGAAGATCGTGAATAGTCTATACTTCAGATAAAAGGCTAAAAGCGTGGGGTTCAGTATCTAGGAATACTAATAGCATTGTTAATAGCATAGCTTCCAGCCTATGGTCTAGGTATCGAAAAGCCAAACTAAGAGAGTAAAGTAGAGTTAGAGACGATGTGATGTCTCGCTTGGTGTTCCAAAATGATATAAGGAAATCTATGATGCAAGCAATTTGAAAGGTTGCAAGTATTATAAATAGATATGTATAGGTCGCAAACTATTGTTTGGTTAAGAGACAAGGTTCTAGAAGACATGAGTAAGGATAAGAACGGGCGAGTGAAAAGATAATGAAAATGGATAAGTCCCTAGGATTAAGCCCATGAAAACAAGAAGAGCAGATGGTTTATCTAAGTTATACAAAGCTCACTACAGCCTGAATGAACTCAAAGGAGTCTAAGACTAATATCATCTAGAAAAAATGTAATGTTGCCCTGGTAGTAGAATGAGGGTTTGATGGTGATAGATAAATGATGACGTTTGTGCCTTCGATTGAGTAATTGAAGAGGATCTAATGAATTGTACGGGATTAAAATACCCATGTAAGGTGAGTCATACTAGGATGCTATAAAATACGGTTATGGAAGTATAGTATCTCCCCTAGATGGATCAATCTAACTACTCCATATGTCCCCGATGAGACGTGAGCGCTAGTGACAGTATTACATAAGAGATCAAGTTATCAGTGGTAGATGAAAGATCAACATTAAGGTGAATCAACAATGGATGGACAAAAATCACAAAGTATGAGGTGAGATTAGGCCGTCATTCTTAAGATAAACAATAATGAGGAAACATTAAAGGACAGTTTTATACATATCAGATAAGTAACGAATGTAACCTGGAGTTTGGTAGCAGACCTCAGTAACGATAAATCGAGGTAAGAGTCATGGCATATTATGACCTACTTAGATGCAGTAAAGTGATGTGGATAGATAACCAGGCCTATGAAATAAGATATAGCAATATTCGTATGTTCGAAAAAGTATCGAGCGAAGAACATCAGTATACCTATAGATGACAAGAGAGACATCTTGTCAAGCTCTATATATATGTTTACAAAGTTAGGTCTAGAGATGGGCTAAAACATGAAGGAAGAAGGAGAGAAGAGTCGTATATGCGCACTTACAAGATTAGAGTCGTACATGCTGCATGATAAAAGGTACCAACGGTTATGAGATTGGAAGGATTCCGATCACAAGATGTGGTGTGAGAAAGAGTCATAAAGGGGGGAATGCCCTGGCCTTCAGAATTATTCACATAACAGTTGCCTAGCTGGCAAGGAAAGTACTAAAGTATTCGGAAGAAAAAAGCTATGAGAATGATAAATGCATCAATCAACATTCGAGGATGAATGTTCCAAAGGGGGGAATGATATTACACCCCATGTTTTCGTACGTGAAAGTAAGCCATAAGTAAATTGATGGAAGCTGAGAAAATGAGATGTTACATCTCGTATTTTTGTATGTTAATGTTTCGTCGTAAGTTAATCGACATAATTTTGGGAATGAGATTATTTCGAGGTTATAAGCATTATGCTATTTCAAACAAGTGATGAGTAAATTCGTGAAGGTGAGAGGGGAACTAAGTCAAAGAAGATGAATATTCGTCCAAATTTGGCAAGTTGGGATAAAATTTGAGCCGAGCATTAATACCCGATATTTATGGACTATTACCATACAAGGTACCATATGACCATGATAGTGGGATGTATAAAGTGTATTAATAATAAGTAGAATTTTAAGGAATTTGAGACAATTCTTAATTATGCGGGTAATTGATTAATTACCGGGTAACGAGAGCTTACCTAATTACCTAATAAGTGGATAAAGATTTAAATTTTCCACTCCACCCCCATGTGGCAGCAGGCCACACCTTAAGAAAATGACTCTTAGTACTTTATTATTAGGTAGCAACTTAATTCACTAAATATAAGACACCTCAACTCTAAAGGCTTACCATACAAACCATATAGATAATAAGACTCACCATACAAATCATACAGACAATAGGACTTACCATAAGAACGAAATATGACGTGAGGATTAGAGATTAGTAAGGTAACTTTGTTTAATTTGTTACCAAATTTCATGAAAATCCCTACAAAACAGTAGCAACGAGATTTCTTCAACCAAATTCAACAAGAATTATTAGAATACAAACAATCTGACGTGAGGATTAGAGATTAGTAAGGTAACTTTGTTCAATTTGTTACCAAATTTCATGAAAATCCCTACAAAACAGTAGCATAGAGATCTCTTCAACAAAATTCAACAAGAATTATTAAAAGCTTAACAACATAAAAATTTTGCGGTTGGTGCAACCTTTTCCAAGAATATCATACAAATTTTTTCGTACTCCGAGTATGTTAAGGCTAAGCTCTTCCTTCATTTTGCATGATCTCGTAATTATACGAGTTTGATAACGAGGCATAAAGAAAAATTCATGTCCTGGAATTTACGTATATATTTCCAGTCTCGCAAGTTACAGTATTCTCCTTATCGGGACTTCATATTCGATTGAGTATTTTCCTTCTTACAGCCAAGAGAGAATACAGCCTATATATATATATTATTTCATTATTTTCATTAACATCAAGCTATAATCGATGGGCAGACCCCTATTTGGCAACCTCTGATAAGATGGTAAGTTATATACCGAGCCTACTGTGGCCGGGCACCTATGAGCGAGCCCAAATGGTCGAGATACAGAGCCTAGTATGGCCAAGCGCCTATGAGCCAGCCTACTACGGCATACTATATATTTACCGAGCCTTATAGGTCCGGACATCTATTTTACTTACTATATTGAGAGAGTTGAGTCAGTATCAGCAGGTAAGCATATCTTCAGAATATCTTTGACTTCCAGTTACTTTCAGTTATCAGATTATCAGTCCAGTTTTAGTTTTCAGTATATTGCCGTTCATACTAAGTACATTATTCATAGTAACGTCCTTTTGTTGGGGACGCTTCATTCATGCCTGAACTTATAGATAATTAGATTGATGATCTCTCATAGTAAACGAGGTTTGCATTCAGCGAAGGATCGCTAAGACTCCACCTCATTCGGAGTGCAGCCGATTCTATGAGTCATTGTGTCATAGTTTTTCTATAGACGTATGGGTAAGCTGGTGCCCTGTCCTATTTGATGTTACATAATCTTAGAGGCTTTATAGACAGAGGTTCAGTTTGTACAATATGTCAGAGGCCTTGACGGCCCATATGTATTCATGTTTTATTAACGATAGCTTATTGATAAAGTGTTGCCCACTTACAGTTGTACATTATGAGTCGTGGCCATGTGGGCACATGATAGTTACAAAAGGAATGAGTTCAACTAACTCAACCTATGTATGTTCTAGTTTTGGTCGAACGATCATGAGTTACAGAGTGGTTCGCTCGGGCTAGTTAGGTACCGGATGCCAGCCACGCCTCCCAAGGTTAGGGCGTGACATGATTCCGCCTAACTCAAACTATGTATGTTATAGTTTTGGTCGAATGGTCATGAGTTACAGAGTGGTTCGCTCAGGCTAGCACGACACCGGGTGCCAGCCGCACCTCCCCAGGTTCGGGGCGTGACATCGATAGCTTTAATTTTAGAGGGGTTGATCTCGATTCCTCGATTGGATACCATGAAGCCGAGAAACTTGCTTGAGCCAACCCTGAATGCACCTTTTTTTTGGGTTGAGCTTCATGTTGTATCTCTTCAATATACCAAAAGTTTCCTGCAAATGCTTTAAATGGTTCTCTGCTCGCAGGGACTTAACTAACATGTAATCAATATAAACTTCCATTGATTTTCTTATTTTTTCTTCAAACATCCGGTTTACTAGGCGTTGATAAGTTGCACCAACATTTTTTAGTCTTAATAGCATTACATTATAGCAGTAGGTGTCGCAGTTAGTGATGAACGAGGTCTTCTCTTGATCTTCGGGGTTTACCTGTAATTGGTTGTACCCGAAATAGGCATCGAGAAGACTGAGAATCTTGTGGCCGGCCGTGGAATCGATCATGTGATCGATATTAGGCAAATGAGAATAATCCTTGGTACATGCTTTATTCAAGGCTTTGTAATCTATACACATTCTATGTTTATTTCACTTCTTAGGGACTACCACTATGTTCGCTAACCATTCGGGATATTTTACTTCCCGAATGGATCCTATTTTAAGAAGTTTGGTTACCTCGTCTTTGATGAAAGCATGTTTGAGCTCTGACTGGGGTTTTCTATTTTTCTTCACCGGATGGAACTTCAGATCTAGGCTTAGTTTATGAGTGGTGATTTCCGGTGGAATCCTTTTCATATCGATATGGGACAAAGAAAAGCAATTCATGTTAGTTTTAAGGAATTAAATAAGTTTTCCCCTAATATTGGGGGCTAGCCCAGTGCCTAGGTATACCTTTCATTTGAGTTGGTGTTCGTTCAATGTGATTGGTTCCATCTATTCGACCGTCGACTTGGTGGCATCAGAATCATCGGGGACTATGAAGGATCGAGGTACCCCATAATCATCATCCTCATCATTCCCTTACTTTTCTGATTGGGTCGAGGCCGACATCTGTGATTGCTATTTAGCCTACTGTTTTTCCTTTGCATCTGATCCTTTTGTTGATGAGAGTGCTGATATTGGTATCACTTCATCGACTGCAAATATTTTCTTGGCGGCAGGTTGCTCCTCGTAGACTGTTTTAACCCGGGAACTTTAGAACCTGGTGAAGGGTCGAGGGTACCGCCCTCATGTTGTGGATCCACGGCCTCCTGAACAAGGCGTTATACCTCATATCGCCCTCGATCACATGGAACTTCATTTCTTGGATGGTCCCAGCCACGTTCACCAAAAGAGTTATTTCGCCTTTGGTTGTTTCACATGCCATGTTGAAACCGTTAAGTACTCGGGCCGCGGACACAACTTGATCTTGTAGGCCGAGCTGTTTTACCACCCTTGATCGAATGATGTTTACCTAACTACCTGGATTAATCAAAACACATTTAACTTGAGTCTTATTCATAAGTACAGATATCACCAGTGTGTCGTTACGGGGTTGTACGATCCCCTCTGCATCCTCATCATTGAAAGACATGGTTCCTTCTGGTACATAATCCCAACTCAGCCTCTCCCTTGTAATCGACACCTTAATGCGCTTAAATACTGGTCCTTGAGGAATATCGACCCATCCAACAATCATGTGGATCACGTGTTGTGGCTCTTCTTGCTCAATCTTTCTGTTTGAACCTCTATTTTCTGAAGTAGTTCTTGGCTTGATCGCTTAAGAATTCCCGAAGGTGCCCCTCGTTGAATACCCGAGCTACTTCCCCCCTTAGCTGTCTGTAATCATCTGGTCTATGGCCATGGGCGCCATGATACTTACACATTTGATTGGGATTTCACTAGGATGGATCGGTCTGCAGAGGTCGAGGCCATCTAGTATCTTTGATGCACCCGATGGCTGATACGGTAGATTATGCATCAATGTTGAAATTATATTCTGACAGTCGTGGTGCTTCTTTGGGATCGACATTCCTATCGAAGCCATTCTTGCTCATGAGCCCTTGAGAATTCTGTCCCAGATCATTTCTCTTCTCACCTCGAATGGGGTTGCGTCCAGGTCCATTGTTTCTCCGATCTCCATTATATGGTTGGTAACAATCCCTGACCGTGGTTCCCGATCAATATCCATTTTGACTTTGTCGACGGGTCTGATAGGATAAACGGACCCAGAAGGAGCCCCCAACTAGTCATCTTCGACCCTAATCTTTGGCTGGTACCTATTATGCACATCGGCCCAGGTGACAACTGGGTATTCGATCAAGTTCGGATTTAATTGCTGCAAAGCCACCGAGCTTCGTACATTTAATCCTTGATTGAGGCCTGAACAGCCCAATCATCGACAACCGGATGTAGATCCATACGTTCCATCTTGAACCGAGACAAAAACTCTCTGAGCATCTCGTTATCTTTCTGCTTTACCTTGAAGAGGTCCGATTTTCTAGTCTCGACCTTTAAAGCTCCAGCGTGTGCTTTAATAAAGGAATTCGTAAAACCAACAGAATATTGAGAGCTTAAATACAGTAAGAAATTCCATGATTGGCTAATTAACCGGCATCGTCTTGATGCATGACGAGATTTTTTCCATGTTCCTTGCTCGATCATCGATATTTTGGTTTAATGTTATTTGACTAGGTAAACCTCTTTTGATCTCGCTCGATCTCCGTTCCACTTGGAATCGGTCTTGACTAATCTCGTTCTTGACCGGTCTCTGAATAAAGGGTTCAGCAATCTAACTTCATACTGCAGCTCGATATAATACGAGGCCGAACCGTGGCATGTCATGATCCAACCTCAATTAGTCATAAGGAGGGCATGCCCATTCTGACCGTACACAAATATCTTCTCCTAATAAGGTTACATATATTAAAGACATAATAGAATACAAAACAATAGAAGATATTTTTTTTTGGTTTCAAACAAGGAAATTTCACGATCTTATGTAATATTTTTGTTCTTTGTCTTTTTTGTTAAATCATAAAGACCAATTTTGCCTCGTTATTTTCCTTTCATAAGATTTATTAGTTATTTTTAAAATTTTAAATCATAGGTTTTTTTTAGAAGCTTTGTTATTGAATCCGTTTATTTTTATTTTTAAAATTTACTACAGCTTTAAATAGTTATTATTGCTAGAAAATAGAAGTTATTAATTTATTATGAAAATTAATTAGCATAATTTAATTTACAAACATACGTAATTTACCTCAATGCACATTCATGTTAAATAGATAGAAAATGAATTTTATGTTTTGGTTATAAAGAAACTAATAATATTACTAAGAAAGTTTATTACATAATTTAATATTACAAAACATGAATTAGTTACAAAATTCATCTTATAGATGATATTTTTTAAAATATGCTAACTGTCACTGAATAGGATTAGTGATCAATTTGATTATTTAACCACATAATTTGTCCATCGCTTTTTTATTCTTTTTGTAGTTGACTTGTATAGGATAAATGGTACCTCGGCGATTTTTTATACGAAATTAATGTAAAAGAAAGGGATACATATGTAACGACCCGACTTTTCATTTTGAGAGTATCAGCTCCGATCCCCATATTTACTATTTTTCCCGTATAATTTTCTGCTTATCTGACTTTTCGG
Source organism: Nicotiana knightiana (assembly GCA_005239525.1). Taxonomy (NCBI): domain Eukaryota; kingdom Viridiplantae; phylum Streptophyta; class Magnoliopsida; order Solanales; family Solanaceae; genus Nicotiana; species Nicotiana knightiana. The sequence goes on along the minus strand of ML387234.1, from coordinate 157,302 downwards.
GAAGTTTTTTTTGTTTCGGAGTGATTTGGGACATTTAGTCCCTAAAATGGAAGCTTAAGTTCTAGGATTTTGCCGTTGCTGGAAATGTTTGAAGACCCTCTGGAATGGGGTTTCGTCGGTTACTTTAGCTCCGTATGGTGATTTTAGACTAAGGAGCATATCCGGATTATGAATTTGAGGTTTGTAGGTGAGTTAAGCTTGAAATGACGAAAGTTGAATTTTTGGGAAGTTTGACCGAAAGTGGACTTTTTGATATCGGGGACGGATTTCCATTGTCGAAGTTGGAGTAGGTCAGTAATGTCAATTATGAATTGTAGAAGTTTGAAATTTCTAAGTTCATTAAGTTTTAATTGGAGCGTGATTCCTGTTTCAGTTATTTTTTGATGTGATTTAAGGGCTTGACTTAGTTCGTATGGTGTTTTAGGACTTGTGGGTATATTTGGTTGAGGTCCCGAGGGCCTCGGGTGTGTTTAAGATAATTTTTGGATTCATTTTAGACTTGTGAGAGCTGCTGGTTTTTCAACTTCTGGTGTCATCGCACATGCGGTGAGATTGACCGCAGGTGCGGACACACACGTGCGGACGGGAGCTCGCAGATTCGGCCTTGGTCTGGGTAGCTAGTAGTCACAGGTGCGGCAAAAGGATCGGAGAAGTAGAGCCGCTTCTAAGGAGACGTGATCGCAGAAGCGGGAGTCGAGCTGGGTGAGGATTTCGCAGAAGCGGACAATTGTCCGCAAGTGTGGCCAGTTAATCACAGAAGCGAACCCAGGTGTCTTAAGTCAATTCCACACATGCGATGGAAATTCCGCTGGTGCGGCATCGCATGTGAGACTTAGGGTCTGCAAATGCGACATCACTAGGCAGAAAAGGTAAAATTTCGAGGGTTTGATCTCATTTTCATTTTTGGACTTTGAAGCTCGGATTGAGGCAATAATTTGAGGAATTTTAAGAGGAAACTATTGTATAATGATTCTTGACTCGTTTTTGGTTGTGTTTCACTAATCTATTGTTGATTTCATCATTTAATTAAAGATTTTAGTTGAGAAAATTGGGGTAAAAGTTGGTAGATTCTTCAACCAAAGTTTTTGGTTAAATTGAGATTTTGATATCGGATTTGAGTAATTTTGGTACGGTTGAACTCGTGGTTGAATGGGTGTTCATATTTTGTGACTTTTATCTGATTCCGAGATGTGGGCACGGGTCGACTTTTTGGGGCAATTTTCGAAATTCTTGTTAAAGTATTTTTTTCATTAATTAGATTAGTTTATTATAGTTGTATTTATTGTATGTAATTGTTTTTAGATAGATTTGGGCCATTCGAAGTCGTATAGTTGAGGAAAAGGCATTATTGTTGATTGATTGAGCTTGAGTCGAGGTAAGTCACTTGCCTAACCTTTTGTGGGGGAAATCCCCTTAGGACTTGGTACTGATGTGATACTTCTGTGATATGTGAGCGCCATGTATGCGAGGTGACAAGTGCGTACACAGGCTAATTTTTGTAAAATCAAGTTTTTCACTGAGTAGTAGCTCGTTAAATCTTAATTGAGTTATTCCAATATGTGCAATTATCCTGTTTAGTCTAATATCGCATGTCTACGTGTCTTAAATACTTATTTGAAATCTGTGCAGCATGTTTAGTTGAATTACTATTTTTTACTTGATTCGTAACATCCTTAACTGTAGAATTCTTTTTGTTAATTGTTGTTTCCATCGATTTGAGTTGTGTCTTTACTTTTGGGACTACGAGGCAGTACTACGAGAAATCCCCCAGCATATTTACTTTTTTCACTACGAGGCGGTACTTCGGGAGATGCCCCTCCACATTTACTTTTGAGACTATGAGGCGGTACCTCGGGGGATTTCCTTGCATATTTACTTTTAGAACTACGAGACGATATCTCGGGAAATCTCGTGTTGAGTGATTACTTTTGGGACTACGAGACGGTTTCTCGGGAGCGTCCCTGTTGTTTATCTCATTGTGCTGTGTTGTTGTTTCTTCGTGAATTCTTATGTTAAATTCTCAATCCTTCTTCATGTTGTTATATGTTCTGTCTTATTATTATATCCTAGTAGAGCCCAGACCTGACCTCGTCACTACTCTACCGAGGTTAGGCTTGGCACTTACTGGATACCGTTGCGGTGTACTCATTCTACTCTTCTGCACATTTTTTGTGTGCAGATCCAGGTACCCTTTACCAACCCCGCTATTAGGTGAGAGTACTTGCTTCTGTTACAGAGACTTCAAGGTATATCTGCAGTGTCAGCAGACCTCGAAGTCCCCCTCCATTCCCTCCTATGGTGTTTTCTTTCCGTATTTTTCTAGACGATGTAAAAGACACTTAGTTTTCTCCTAGAAGCTTGTGACTTGTGACTACCAGGTTTTGTAAAATGTTGTTATACTCGAGTGTTTGGTTTTCGTGTACATGCCGAGCGACATCTTATCAGTATATAGTTATTTGTTGAATTTTAGTTGTTAATTACTACTATTATTTCCATATTTTTGAAATTGTTAGGCTTACTTAGTCGTAACGACTAGGTGCCGTCACGACGTATTATGGAGGGAGAATTAGGTCGTGACAAGTTGGTAATAGAGCTCTAGGTTCATAAGCATCGTGAGTCACAAGCAGGTTTATTAGAGTCTCACAGATCGGTACAGAGACGTCTGTACTTATCTTCGAGAGGATATGGAAATGTTAGGAAAAATTTCACTTCATTGGTTCCTTGTCGTGTGAAATTGTGGACTTCGGAATTCAAAATTTTTGTCTTCTATTATCTCATAGATGGTGAGGACACGTATAGGCAGGTTTGATGACCATGCACATGCGTCTCCTGCTAGAGCCGCGAGAGGCTGGGGTGGGGGCCGGGGCCGAGGTAGAGGCTGAGGACATCCACGCGGTGTAGCCAAAGCAGCCGCGCAAGCTGCTACTGAGGAGACCCGAATAGCTCCAGCTAGAGGGAAATCACCCGAGGCACCTGTTGCTGCACCAGTCCCCCAAGAGACTCTAGCCCAGTTTCTGAGCATGTTCAACAGCATGACACATGCTGGATTGATTCCAATTGATCCTTCCACATCTCAGGCCGGCCTAGAGCAGCGGGTTGAGGTCAACCAAGTTACAGAGATCATACCGATGCAACCGTTAGCTCCAATTCAGCTAGAGGTCAGGGCAGCAGTTTCTGAGGCGGAGCAGCTCAGGTGTAACGACCCGGCCGGTCGTTCCATGAGATTTACCTCATTTCCCCTATTTCTGCATTTGTCATATATTTCTAGCCTATTTTTTTGTTATGTTGGATCAGTTGGTTTGGGTCTGGAGTGGTCATGGTGTGAATTGAGGCATTTAGTCTTTCAAAGTAGCCTAATAGTTGAGAAAGTCAACTAAGAGTTGACTTATTGGTGAACGACCTCAGAATGCGGATTTTATGGCTCGAATAGCTTTGTTAGGTGATTTGGGACTTAGGAGTGTGTTCAAAATGACGTTTTGATGTCTGGTGTAGAATTAGGCTTGAATTGGCGAAAGTTAGTTTTTGGCGATTTTCGATCGGCAGTGGAAAATAGGCTATCGGGGTCAGAATGGGATTCTGGAAGTTTGAACAGGTCCGTAATGTCATTTTTGGTATGTGTGCAAAATTTCAGGTCAATCAGAGGTGTTTTGGTTGGTTTTGGCATAGTTGGCGAAATTTGGAAGTTTCAAAGTTCATAGGCTTCAATTTGATGTAATTTTGGTGTTTTCATGTTGTTTTTGGTGTTTCGAAGGCTCTAATAAGTTTGAATGATGTTATGGGGTGTCTTGGTAGGATTGGTTGAGGCCGCGGGGGCCTCGGGTGTATTTCGGATGCTCAAACTGCCACTTTTTGGCCTTAAGAAGACTGTTGTTTTCTGGTGTTTTAGCAGCAGTGAATACTTCAATGCGATCACGTGGACTCGTCCGTGATCGCGTAGAGTAAAAGAGTGGGGCAAGCATTTTGTTCTATGCGATCACGTAGGTTGGTCAGGTAAGGCAATGTGATCGCGTGGGTGTTAGTGCGATCGCGTAGAGGATTTTAACGTGCGTGTGTGGGGTGGAAAGTTGTTCTGTGCGATCGCGTGTATTAGTTTGCGATCGCATTTAGTTGGCTGGTCTGTGCATCACGATCGCGTGTCTAATGTCACGATCGCACTGAGGAAATTAAATGGCTGGGCAGAATGTTTTAAAGGACATTTGTGCGAGAATAGTTCATTTTCTCCATTATTGAACGAGTTGGGAGATCTTTTGAAAGGGTTTGAAGAGGAAATTAAAAGAAAATCACTTGGAGGTAAGGTTTTAAACTACATAACTCGTTTATATGTTGTTTTCTAAGTAATTAAACCGTAAAAATTGTTGGAACTAAACCTAAATTCGGGGAAGAAGGGTGCATGGAAATTGGAATTTTCTTTTGAGGATTTGAGTGGGCAAATGTGGTCTGATTTTAGTGTTCTTAGTATGTATAGAATCGAGGGAAGACGAGTATTCTAGTGATGTAAATTTTATCAGATTCTGAGACGTGGGACCGGGGCTCGGGTTTGGCCAAATTTCGAGATTCTTGTATAATTTGGTAGTTTTTGATTGGGTTGTGTTCCTTTAGTATATATTGATGATGTTAAACTAGTTTTGGCTAGATTCGGAGCAATCGGGAGAAAATTTTAGGGGAAAGAGCATAGCGAACTAGTGTTGGGGCCCGGTAGAGGCAAGTAATGGTTATAAATCTTGTTCTGAGGGTATGAAACCCCGGACTGCATATTTCTCACTGATTTTAGAATGGCGCACATGTCGTATGACGAGTATAAGGCGCGCATTGATTTTTTTTGGATTGGACTAGGTCCAATCCGCGACAACTAATGTGTTGCATACTTTACTCGAAACCTTATGTTAAATTATGTTCTAAAGATTGTTGAAATATTTGGGCTATAAGCCGTGTTTGGGGCCTCGTGCCGATATGTTTAGACCCCTTGGGGGATTTTCATTGTTGTTTTCCTCACTATTTATTGATGATTTCACTCAGCCATATTGTGCTTACTGTTTTCGAAACTCAGCCTGATTTACACTACTTTGCGATTTACAAAATGATGTTTTGGGTCGAGTACCCTGTTTTACTGATTTGCTCGAGGGGCTTTTTAGAAGTTCTACTAAGTGAGGCCGAGGGCACGATTGTGAGGATATGATGCGCCACGAGGTGGCTTGATATTAGCGCTTGGGCTGAAGGAACCCCTCCAGAGTCTACACACACCCCTAGTTAGCGCACCGAGTGCTGAGTGACTGATTATGAGTGATCGTGAGGTATGCCCGAGAGGCTGATTATGAGTGACTGTGAGGTTCTGAGCGACTGATTATGAGTGACTGCGAGGCATGCCTGAGGGGCTGATTATGATACATGTTTTTGCCCGAGGGGCTACTTATGATTTTACTACTTTCACTCTGAACTTATGAAATGTGTTTTGCCCAAGGGGTCTCTATGTGATTCATTTTATTTTCATAATAAATCTTTCGATTTGGAGTTGTTGAAAATAAATACTTTTCAAAGGATTTTCCTGCGGTTGGTTTTAAGGCATGACGATTTCATATATCTATGTTTATACTGTTGCAAAGTAAGGCTGTGCATATTGTGAATTGATGACATTGATTATTATGTGTTTCCTTGCCGCTTAGTCTTGATTTATTTTCATTACTACTGAGTAGGTGTACTCACATTACTCCCTGCACCCCTGTGTGCAGATTCAGGTGCAGATACCGAGCATTATCTATCTTTTCCGTGCGGAGCCAGAGTGCGGGATATAGAGGTAGCTGTTCAGCGTCAACAACATCTCTGTTTTCCCTTCTTGTTGTAGCTAGCTATTCGTTCGGAGGTTTTGTATTATAATAGTATACGTTTGGCTTTTTTTACTTAGATGCTCATGACATGTTGTCTCCGGGTTTGGGGTTTGTGGCACTGTTCATTGGCCTAATGTATTTATTAAAATCTGTATAATTATTAAATGCTTGAAATTTGATTGGGATTTTGAAAGAAATGGTAAACATGTGGTTATTGGCTAGCCTTGTTCCACGATAGGCGCCATCAGGGTCGATTTAGGTTTTGGGGTCGTGACATCAGGCTTGAGAGGTACAAAAAGTACCAACCTCCGACCTTAAGTGGATTGACGTCAGATGATGCTCAGGGTTTTATAAATCAGTGTCACCGTATCTTCCGTACTATGTGTGTGGCAAAGTCGAGTGGGTTTTTTTGTACTACATTCAAGCTTAAAGGAGCAGCCTATCACTGGTGGCACGCTTATGAGTTGGGTAGTCTGGCTGAGGCATCTTCACTTACTTGGACTCAATTCTCGCATATGTTCTTTAGGGAGTATGTTCCCCAAAGTCTCAGGGATGCTTTGCGCACATAGTTTGAGCAGTTGCGCCAGGGTTCTATGACTTTGTCTGAGTACGCAGTTCAATTCAGTGATCTGGCTAGACATGCACCAGCCTTGGTGGCTACAATTTGAGAGAGGGTCCGTCAATTTATCGAGGGGATCAACCCCGGTATCAGGCTTAGCATGGCTCCAGAGTTGGAGATGGATATTGCATACCAGCTAGTTCTGGGTATTGCTAGGAGATTGGAAGGTAGCTCGGGAGAGAGAGGAGAGGGAGGACAAAATGTCCCGAGTGTCTAGCACTTGTAGTGGTACTTGTATCCCATCGGAAGCTCGTCATGGTAGGGGCTATGAGACTCATCCCGTTCATTTAGCACTTCAAGCCGCAAGTGGTATTCTGGCCCCTTCTAGGCCCAGGATCCCTATTATGCACCGCAAGTATCTAGTGCACCTCATGCACGGGGTGCTTTCGGTGGTTAGTCTACCAGACCTGGCCCGAGCTAGTCATATCAGCCACGCCCTCCGAGAGCTTGTTTTGAGTGTGGCGACACTCGACATATGGTGAGGGATTGCCCCAAACTTAGAAGGGGTGCACCTCCACTGACTTTAAGGCACCACGTGCTCCTCTGGATCCTCATGATATGATTACAACACAAGCTACTACACCACCTACTCAGCTAACTCAAGGTGGAGGTCGAGCAGGTAGAGGTCTCCCTAGAGGAGGAGACCAGCCCAGATATTATGCTCTTCATGCTCGTACAAAGGCAACTGCTTCCGACTCTGTCATTACAGGTGTGGTTCGATTTGTCATAGAGATGCATCGGTTTTATTTGATCCAGGATCCACATATTCCTGTATGTCCTCTTATTTTGCCCCGTATTTTGGGGTATCTCGTGATTCTTTGGAGTTCTCCTATTTATGTGTCTACACCTGTGGGAGATTCTATTATGGTTGACCATGTGTATCAGTCGTGTTTGGTTTTTCTTAGTGGTTTTGATATTTGAGCCGATTTATTATTGCTTAGTATGGTAGATTTTGATATTATTTCGGGCATGGGCTGGTTGTCGCCGCATTATGCTATTCTTGATTTTCATGCCAAGACTGTAACAATGTCTATGCCAGGATTACCGCAATTTAAGTGGAGAGGTACCTTAGAGTATACTTCCAGCAGAGTTATATCATTTCTTAAAGCTCAACGAATGGCTGAGAAGGGGTGTGACACCTATCTAGCTTATGTGACAGATGTCAATATTGATACCCCTATAGTTGAGGCAGTCCGAGTAGTGAGGGAATATCCAGATGTATTTCCAACTGATCTTCCAGGCATGCCGCTCGACGAAGTTATTGACTTTGGCATTGATTTTTTGTCGGGAACTCAGCCCATCTCTATTCCTCCATATCATATGGCTCCTTCTGAGTTGAAGGAGTTGAAGGTGCAGTTACAAGAGTTTCTTGATAAGGGCTTCATTCGGCCCAATGTGTCACTTTGGGGTGCTCCGGTCATGTTTGTGAATAAGAAGGATGGTTCTATGCGTATGTTCATCGATTATTTCCATATGAATAAAGTTGCAGTGAAGAACATGTATCTATTACCTCGTATTGATGACCTATTGATCAGTTACATGGTGCCATGGTATTTTCCATGATTGACTTGTATTTAGGCTATCATCAGTTGAAGATTTGGGAGCCAGATATCCCAAAGACTGCTTTCAGTGTTACACCCCATATTTTCGTACGTGAAAGTACGTAATAAGTAAAATGATGAAAACTCAAAAATTAGATGTTACATCCTGCATTTTCGTACAATAAGGTTTCGTCGTAAGTTAATCGATGTAAGTTTGTGAATGAGATTATTGTGAGATTATAAGTATTGTACTATTTCAAACAAGTGATAAGTAAATTCGTGAATGTGAGAGGGTGAGCGAGTCAAGGAAAATGAATTTCGTCAAAATTTGACATTTGGGATAAAATATGGCCTGAGCTATAATACCTGGTGTTATGGACTAATGCCATACAAGGTACCGCATGACCATGATAGTAAGGTGTATAAAGTATGTTAAAAGTGGATAGTACTTTAAGTAATTTGATAAAATTCTTAATTATGTGGATAAAGATATTTTTACAGCTGCCACATGGCATTAAGCCAAGCCAAATGGCACAAGTGTGCATGATGAGTCAAAAACTTAATTTGCCATGTAAGGATTCTTTGGATAACTACCTTGGTTGGTGTCTTATTTGAATGTAATTTAAGACCAACAACAAGGAGCTAAAGCTACTTTAATATGATGACTCCACGTAAGGATGGATAATATTCCAAGAAGTTTAAATAAATGGCTTAGAAAGGAAATGATCGAGAAGAAACGCACACAATCTTATTTGCTTTTATGGTTTCTTATTTAATTACATTGCTTTCAAAGACCAGTGTCAGATACTCTAACAGAGGAATTATTAGAAATAAATTCATATGAATTTCATAATGCTTCAACAGTGTGAGACACAATTCAGAGAGAGCACAGTACAATCTTTCTCAGGAATATCATACGGATTTTTTCTTACTTCGATCTGCCTTTATGTGTTCTTCGCAAAAGATGTGTGTTAGAGGAATTGTCAAGAGAATTGGTCCAGGTATGTTAAGTCTATCTCTTCTTTATTTTTGGCATGATCCATACGATAAAAATGAAATTTTAGCAAACGTAGAACTTCCATAAATGACTATATTCATAGAAATGCTAGAGATGCCTATGTTCTTGAATCCCCATGTGTCCTATTATTCTATCATCTGTTCATGGGTCTCAGAAAATACGTAAGTTGATAAAGTTTATTTCATGACATTAACCAAAGGAATAATGGTCTTATGACATTCCGAGAGATTTTATTGATGTAGTTCTCATGCATTGCATTCATTTATACATGTACATTGATCCATGACTAGATGGCGTTATATATATGATATGGGAAAAGGTTACGACATTATATATGCACCACTACCTGATCAGATGGTATATGTTGATTATTTGCTCATAGTGGCCGAGATGATATCATGGGATACCCTCAGAGTCTTGATGATGTTATGGACGCATATACCATGCATGGTATGCCATTTATATGCATATGCGTGATATTATATTATTAAATGATTCACAGAGCTATTCAGATATACATGTTGAGTCTCTTACTCCATGTTGCTCTCATGTCTATTGTTTACTGATTCCTTACATACTCGGTACATTATTTGCACTGACGTCCCTTTTGCATGGGGACGCTGCATTTCATGCCTGAAGGTCCCGATAAACAGTTTGAGAGTCCTCCAAGTAGGGTATCAGCTCAATGGAAGATGTTGACACTCTCCATTTGGTCCGAAGTTGCTTATTTGGTTAGTATGATTTAGACATGTATTGATTGGTATGTCGGGGCCCTGTCCCGGCCTTATGACGTTTATATACTCTTAGAGGCTCGTAGACATATGTCATGTATATGAAAGATTGTATGGCCTTATCGGCCTATGTGCATGTTACACCCCATGTTTTCGTACGTGGAAGTACGCCATAAGTAAATTGATATAAGCTCGGAAATGAGAGGTTACATCCCGCATTTTCGTACGTTGAAGTTTTATCATAAGTTAATCGACGTAAGTTCGGGAATGAGATTTTTTTTGGGATTATAAGTATTAAGTTGTTCCAAACAAGTGATAAGGTAATTCGTGAAGGTGAGAGGGTAAGCGAATTGAAGAAAATTAATTTCGTCAAAGTTTGACATTTTGGAATAAAATACGTCCGAGCTAAAATACCGGGCATGTATGGACTAGTGCCATACAAGGTACCACATGACCATGATAGTACGGTGTATAAAGTGTGATAAAAGTAAGTAGTATTTTAAGTAATTTGATATAATTCTGAATTATGTGGGTATTGGTTAATTATTCATTTAATAGGAGATTAACTATGTAATTAGGGAATTGTAGATAATTAGTAGATGGGAACAAAGCTACCAACATGGCAGTAATAGGGGTTGGAAATAAATGACTCTTGAATCATATATGAATATGGAAAATTTAGAAGACTAAGTGGCTTAGTCATCACAATTAGTGGGGCCCACTCCCAAAGGTTAAAGATAACTTCTCTAATCCATTGAAGAGAGGTATCATACTTTGCAATTTCATACAACATAAATAATGAAATATCAAAGAGAAATATCATTATGGCAACGTAATTCCTTCAACAATTCATACGAGATTGTATCTTAGCAACGTGAGATTTGTAATTTTAAGGGAGTACGACACAATCTTTCTCAAGAAAATCATACGGATATTTTCCTACTTCGATATGCCGTTACGTGTTGTCGCAGTTGACGTGTGTTAGAGGGATTTTCAAGAGAATCGACTCAGGTATGTTAAGTCTATCCCTTCTTTCTTTTGGCTTGATCTATACGACAAAAACGAAACGAGCAAATGCATAATTTCCATAAATGACTCTATTCATAGAAATATTAGAGATTCTTATGTTCTTGATTCCCCATGTGTCATATTATTCTATTATCTGGTAATGGGTCTCAGAAAATACGTAAGTTGATAAAGTTTATTTCATGATATTAATCAAAGGCATAATGATATTATGACACTCCGAAGGATTATTTTTCATGCATTGCATTCATTTACATTGACTGATGACCATATGGAGTTGTATATATGTATATATATATATATATATATATATATAAAATATGTATATGGGATATGGAAAAAAGGTTACGGCGTTATATACGAACCAACACTTGATCAGCTGGTGTACGTCGATGATTTTGCCTAGAGTGGCCGAGATGATATGATGGGATGTCCTCAGAGGCTTGATGATGTTATGAACACATGTACCTATGAATGACATGACATTTATACGCATATGCATGGCATTATAAATATTAATGATTCACATAGTTATTCAAACATACATGTCGAGTCTTTTACTCCATGTATCTCTTATGTCTATTATTTACTGATTTTTATTTATTATATACTCGGTACGTTATTTGTACTGACGTCCCTTTTTTCTGGGGATGCTGCGTTTCATGCCCTCCGGTCCCGATAGATAGGTTGAGAGTCCTCCAAGTAGGCTATCAGCTCAACGGAAGGTGTTGGTGCACTCCATTTTGCTCCGGAGTTGCTTATTTGGTCAATATAATTGGGACATTTATTGATTGGTAAAGCGGGGCCCAGTCCTGACCTTTATGTTACTTATGTACTCTTAGAGGCTTGTAGACATATTTCATGTATACGAATACTTGTATGACCTTGTCGGCCTATGTCTTGAGTTTACAAATGATCATGTTGGCCTTATAGGCTCGTATGTCATGTGTATAAGATTTTATATCTGGTTGGGTCATTTTATGTCGAGTGTTTTCTCATATTTTATTCTTGTTGCCTCATATGGACCTTCTGGCCCACTTATCCATTATGATGTAATGAGAAAGATACATTACGTTAGTACTCGATTGAGTAAGGCACCAGGTGCCTATCGCGGGCCATCGGTTTGGGTAATGCCAGAATTGGCATCAGAGCAGTTCTGTCCTAGGGAGTCTATAAGCCGTGTCTAGTAGAGTCTTGTTTATGGATGTGTTGTGCACCACACTTATAAGCAGGAGGCTACATGGCATTTAGGACTGTTACTCTTTCTTCTTACTCTAGATCGTGTGGTAGAGCTCAGTTGTAAGAACTCAATTTCCTATACTCTATCTTATTCATAATACCACGATTACTACATCCAGAAAGACGGCCGGTAAGAGACTGAATGTGGCTATGGAAGAGTTGAGTTAGAGGAACTCGATTTCTCATGATGTTTATGATGAGTAAATGTATGGTCTTCAGTAAATCATGTGTATATTAAGACATGTAAGCCTCTTGATAAGGAGCCTTAAGGTAGGAATATCTATCAACCCCTATGGTGAAAGGCAATGAGAGATTCAGAAGATAGATACAAAGTCCAACAAGTAAAAGAAGCAAGATGAAAAAGGGTACGAGGCACCCAATTAATGAAGATTATCAAAATTTACAATTCAGGCATAGGAATATAAGCCTTTTGAGTAACCTTCAATAGTGACAGAGGTATGTAGAAATTGCCACACTCATCTCAGTTATGCCCTATGGGGGCTAACATCTATATTTTAAGAGGAGGACATGATATCAAGATCTAGATGGGGTTAGAGTAACCTAAAATGGTTGATGGATTGTTACCGTTTGCTGAAATTTCTGAAGGATATTACAAAGGTGCTAATAGATCTCCTTGTGAGACACCAAGATGATGCACTCTAAAATAGTATAGCTAGATATGAGTACTACAAATATAGGCACTGGAAGCCTGGAAGAGATAAATATTATCTTAGTGTGGCTCCCATCCCTATTACCGAGAGAATGTTAGGCAACTCGAAGAGCCAGTGGATGGAGCAAAGAGGAGCTAAAAGAAAAATAATGTCTTGTTGAAGCTTTCAAAATACAGTGATAGACATAGATGTTATCAGGGAAATAAGAAGAGAGTTAATGAAAAATTATGAGTAATTTGTGAAACATGGATGACAACGGTAGAAAAAAAATAATGTTAGTATTACAGAGTCTACCGTCAATTGACAAAAAATATGAGAAGTGACAGGCCTTGAGACAAAAAAAGAGTGTAGGCCATAAAGTCGTATCCTCATTTCAAGAAATAAGTTCGTGACTATAATGCGACTACCAGAAGGAAAAGTTAGACCCCAGAGTAATAGAGATCAATATGGACTGGTGAACAAGATAAACTAAACAAGAATTAGGGACTGAGTGATTTGATAATGGTCGGCATCATGTGAATTTCAGATTGCGTTCCGGTGATAATAGAATGGACAACAAAATAAGATTCACGAGAAATTAGAAAATGGTCATTCAGGAAGACGCTTCCCTAAAGCAATCAATGTGATCAAAGTTAAGCTTAAGAGACTGTATGTGCCAGTTATACTAAGTGCCACCCTCGTAAGTAAGGAACTTTTTTATCCTTGGTATAGAAGGATTACTGCAAGTTGAGTAAGGGTCATTGATGATATGAAAGGACGCCAAAGATTTCGTAAAACATGTATAGGTAGTTCGTCGTAGCGCTAAATTTTAGTACTTCCCTAAAGGGGGAATATGGAGGGATGTGACATTAAGTTAGAATTAAGTGGTTCTAGTAACTATGGAATGGTAAAGGAGGAATGAAATAAAAATAAGAAAGGGATGAGATTGCATTTATTCAAATCCTACAGATATGCTACAATTCCATAACATTATGCAAACACGACGTCAAGGAAATGAAGTACGGACTCCTTCCCGGGATGTTATTGATAAATAAGGAGCTAGTGTGAGACGTAAGTTAGGACAAAGGAAATAACCCAAGAAATATTAAACGGAATATTTATATGATAATGGTCCAACGAGTAGTTAGTAGTTGATTCAGGAAGAGCCTAGTCGTGGGTAGACAATAGGTTGTAGGCAAATAAGCAGATCATGCAAGATAAACATAGTAAACCCCAACATGGAGAATTCAGTTTTGCAGATATGATATCGGGACCCTTGAGAAATATTTAGATAAGAGTTGGGGTAGTTAAAGGTATCATATGAATGTTATGGAAATAACAGAGAGTGCCTGTAAAGACCCGTAAAATTTCTATGTCTAAAATAATGCCCGAATAGGTCCATGTGCTTTTATAACTTTAGAAATTCTTAAAACGGTCCTATTTTGAGTAAAAAGTATCCCAGAATTTGAAAGATTAAATTTTCCAGGAATTTCGCGTTATGTGACGCACTATGCGATCGCATAACAGGTATGCGGACCGCATAGTGGTAGCATACCTGGACAGTAGCTTGTCAAAATTGAGGACAACTATGCGGCCCGGAATGCTATCGCATTTTGGGTATGCAGACTGCATAGTTGTCGCATTCCTGCCCCATGGTTTTTGCGAGTAAGGTTATGCGACGCACTGTGCGATCGCATAACAGGTATGCAGACCGCATAGTGGTCGTATACTTGGGCACTGTGGTTCCCATTTTGGCCCATTTGAAGGCCAACTATGCGACAGGAATGCGATCGCATTCCTGACCGCATTTCTGTGTCGTGGCTCCTATTTTCTAAATTTATGACCCGACCCCCTGTTTTATAAAACACCTCTTCCCTTTATTTTTAACGATTTTCTGACCAAAAATAGAGAGAGAAAAAGAGATTTCTTGAGAGAGAAGGTTTCAACATCATCCAATTTGATTTTCCAAAATCACTCAAGCCCGGAAATTATCGAGTTATTGTCATCTTCTTCACTCAAAGAGGTAAGTCTTCACCCTATTTCCCTAATTTCTCAGATTTTGGGTAGGAACAAAAAAACACATAGGTTGGTTCTTGAAAATAAAAAGTGAAATCTTGTATGCATGTGAGTTAAACCCCGTAATCTAGTAAAGGGAAAAACAAGTTTGGGTAATTATTATCAAAAGGGGTTAGTAGTCTAAGGGGTCACATAGTATTTGATAAAATGCTCAATTGAGTACAAGAATCCTAATTCTAAGTGAAATATGTCACATTGTGAAATAGATTGACAGTGCTAGACGGTTCGGTGAATTGTAATAGAAATTAAAAAGGGGACAACTCGAGGTATGTATGGCTAACTTTAATCTTGGTAGAGTCACCTTGTTGGTGTCCGAACATTCGGTATGAGTTTCTTGCTGAGTATATGTGAATTGATTGTCCGATCGTGTTGAGGTGTGAGATTTCATTCTCTGATTTTTCTTAGTCGACTGTCGTGATAATTGAAATTGTGAAAGGTAACTTCTATGTGATTACTCTATCATGCTCAAGGTTCGTTAAATGCTTGAGTATGTTGGTATGAAAGAATGGTAACGAACTCAAATGTGTAAATGTTTCCAAGTGATAAGGGCTGTGTAGAAAGTGATGAAGTGAGTTGTGAATTGATCTAATTGAACTAAATGACCATGGAAATATCGTTTATGACTCATTGTTGGCAAAGTTTATTGTGGTTTAACTTCACATGGATTGTTGGTTGTAATGAATTTATATTCTTGTTGATAAGCATCTTTGTGGTTGAATTAATGGATGATAAAGACTATTATGAACACATGATTGGTAGGGTGTTATGAAATTTTACTCTTGATGATATGAAACCCTATGATTGAAGTGTGGGCTGTTATTGTGTGCCATGAAATGTGATGCTCCGGTGGGATCGGGTTGCACACCGCAACACGAAGTAATAAGGGTGGAGAGATAACAAGGGTGGAGTGTAAATTGTACGGTGGGATTGGATTGCACGCCGCAATACGAAGTAATAAGGGTTGAGAGGTAACAAGGGTTGTGTGTAAACTGTAAGGTGGGATCGGGTTGCACGCCGCAACAGAAATGTAAGGTGGGATCGGCTTGCACGCTGCAACAGAAGTAATACGAGCGTAATGTGATTGTGTGGTGGGATCGGGTTGCGCACCGCAACAGGGGAAGCGATTGAAATAAGATACCGTGGAAACCTTATTTGTGATTCTCTGTATCTCTGTGAAAAATTTGTTTCGGTTTCTTTAACTGCCTCATATATGTGTATTCTTTGATTTTACATTGAGCAAAGTTTTTTTATACATACTAGTACTATTCAATGGTACTAACGTCCCTTTTGCCGAGGGCGCTACACCTTTTATATGGATGTAGGTGGGCCTATAGCAGGTAGCTCAGCTCGCCGTTAGTGGTGCCTCCTCTTCATCTTTCAGCAGTACTAATGAGCCCCACTTCCTCCTGGGGCCGTGTGTAATTCATGCCATCTCTTTTCAGTCTGTTATGTATTGTAAGGTATAGCCGAGGCCTTGTTTCCGGCAAGCATTGTATAAACTCTTAGTATTCGTAAAGGCTCCGTAGACATGATGTGGGTGTATATATATGTATTTTGGGTAGTAACTATACGTATTCGGAATCATGGTCCGTATTTGAAAGTTATGTATGTATTGTGTATGTTTTGGGAATCAACTGTTGAAATGCTAAAAGAGAAATGAACTTAAGTTTGTCAATCGACGCTTAAATCCTAAGTTGCTATTTCATATGGAATATGGTACATTGTATATGCGGGTGAACGCGTTGGGTAGGAAAGGAAATCCAGGTCCGCTTGATCGGATTCACCTAGTTAGGCGCCAGTCTCGTTCCTCGGTTTTGGGGCGTGATAGTTCCACTGGGAAGACAGTCAAAATATCAGTTCAGAAGCAACCCTGCAAGCACAAGGGCGTGGAGGTAAGAACTATGGATAATTATAGGTGAGTACGAACATCAAGAATTCCATTGGGTATACGATGTAATAAGCTCGCAGCTTTACAAGAGTCAAAAGGTCTTCCCTAAGTACTACACCGAAAGACTAACTGAGGAAATAAGAAAGAAGGCTTTAACCTAAACATGGTAACTCGAAGGAAAAAAGATGGTCATGTAAAAATAGTCTCACTACAACATTGTATGCACTATATAAAAAAGTGGCACCTACCATAGCTAACTAACGGGGAGTAAAGTGAAAAGTAATATTCAAGATCATATGAGTTACACGAAAGTTCCGACATGCGTGGGAACTAAAATAAGCTAAGTATGCACGTAACAAGGAGGCAGAAGACCAGGAAAAGTAATAGCTTATATTTAAAGAAAGTTGAGAAGGAACGCAAGGAACTATTCGATCAATGATCCAGAGTTAGTTACGTTATGATCGCACTTGCGATTTCGGAGTATACATATATGTTGACAATCATACACCCGTAGAAGACTCTGGTATAAGTTAAAAGAATGAATTGAGTCCAGGTCATAGACAAATTATTGAATTGTTAGAAGATTATATCTTGGATATTCCATAGCGTCCATGAAGGGCTAAAGTAATAACTAATACCATGAGCCGCATATCGGAAGATAGCTTAAGCCTACACGAAGGTTTATCAAAGGGAAGAGGAAACTAAAGAGTTACATCGACTAAGTAAATCAGGAGTCTGATTATTGGACCTAGAAAATTATAGAAATCGTGATCGAGAACATTGCAGGACCAACCTTAATATCAGAGGTACAAGAGAGATAGTACAACAACCATAGTCTATAACGGCTCTACGACAAAGCCAGTTAGAGAAGTGACAGCCTTATAAGAAGTAAGTATGAAGCTCCCACTGGATTGTAGTATTATAATAAAGCTTCAAGTTATGGATGTGAATCATACATATGTGGAAGGGAGGTTATGAAAGAGATAAAAGATGTGATGCAAGATTTTAAGGTAAGTAAGGTAAAGGTGAACAACGTACGAGATACTCAAATGCGAAAAGTTGTGAATAGTCCATACTTCAGATAGAAGGCTAGAAGCACGGGGATTCAGTATACAAGAATTATAGCGTTGTCGTTAATGGTATATTTTCCAGTCTATGGTTTCTAGATATTGAGAGGCCTAGTCAGGAGAGCAAAGAAGAGTTAGAGACAATGTGATATCTCGCTTGATGTTCAAGAATAACATAAGGAAACCTATAGTGCAAGCAGGTTGAATGAAGGTTGCAAGTAGTATAAATAGATATGTGTAGGTCCAAAACTAAAGTATAGTATAGCAATAAGGTTTTAGGAAGACAGGGGTAAGGATAAGAAATTGTGAGTGAGAAGGTGACGAAAATGAATAAGTTCTCGAGATTAAGCCCATGAAAACAAGAGAGCTGGTGGGTTCTCTAAGTTATAGAAAGCTCAGTATATCCTAAATTAACTCAAAGGAGTCTAAGCCTAGTAGAATTTATAAGAGATGGGATTCTACCCTGGTAGTACAATGAGGGTGTAATTGTGATAGATAAAGGATGGCATTTGGGCCTTCGATTGAGTAATGATTTGAACAGGATTTCATGAATTTTACGGAATTAAAATACCCACGTAAGGTGAATAACATTGGGATTCTATAAAATACGTTTATTGAAGTATAGTATTGCCCCTAAGTGGATCAGAAAAATCACTTCAAATATTCCATGATTCAACGTAAGCCCTAGTGGCAATATATGATGTAAGAAATTTTAAGTTATCAATGGAAGATTGTATATCAAAATTGAGGTGAATCAGTAATGGATGGGTAAAAGTTTCAAAGTACGAGCTGAGATTGGGCATTAGTCTTAAGATGAACAGTAATGAAGAAACGTTAAAAGACTTAGCTTTATGCAGATAGAATAAGCAACGAGAGTAACCTGAAGTTTGGTAGCAGACTCAGTAACGATAAATCAAAGTAAGAATTATGGTATAATATGGCCTACTCAGATGTTGTAAAGCTAATGCCGCCTAGAGGGACAACTTGACATAATTTTGTATATGTTCACAATGTGAAGCCTAGAGATTGGCTAAAAGCTAGAGGAAAGAGAAGAGAAGAGTCGCATAGGCGCACATACAAGTTAGAGTCGTAAAGGCTGCATGATAGAAGGTAGCAATGGTTACGAGATTAAAAAGATTCCGACTACAAGTTGTGGTGTGAGAAAGATGCTTAAAGGGGCGAATGCCTTGGCCTTTTGGGATTCATTCACAAAATAGTCGCCTAGATGGCAAGAGGAGTACTAAAGTATTCGCAAGAGCTATGGGTTATGAGAATGATAAGTGAATCAGTCAACATTCGAGGATGAATGTTCCAAAGGGGGGAATGATGTTACACCCCATGTTTTTGTACGTGGAAGTACGCCATGAGTAAATTGATATAAGCTCGGAAATGAGATGTTACATCCCGCATTTTTGTACGTTGAAGTTTTGTTGTAGGTTAATCGACGTAAGTTCGGAAATGTGATTTATTTTGGGATTATAAGTTTTACGCTATTTCAAACAAGTGATAAGTTAATTCGTGAAGGTGAGAGAATAAGCAAATCGAAGAAAATGAATTTCGTCGAAGTTTGACATTTTGGGATAAAATATGGCCCGAGCTAAAATACCCGGTATGTATGGACTAGTGCCATACAATGTACCACATGACCATGATAGTACGGTGTATAAAGTGTGCTAAAAGTAAGGAGTATTTAAAGTAATTTGAGATAATTCTTAATTATGTGGGTATTAGTTAATTATTGGTTTAATGAGAGATTAACCATGTAATTAGCAAATTGTGGATAATTAGTAGATGGGGACAAAGCTACCAATGTGGCAGTAAAAGGGGTTGAAAATAAGTGAATCTTGAATTTATCAATATGAAAAATTTAGAAGACTAAGTGGCTTAGTCATCACAATTAGTGGGGCCCACTCATAATAGTTAAAGATAACCTCTCTAATACATTAAAGAGAGGTATCATACTTTGCAATTTCATACAACATGACTACATATTTAAATATCAAAGAGAGATATCATTCTGGCAACGTAATTCCTTCAACAATTCATACGAGATTGTATCTTAGCAACGTGAGATTTTATAATTTTAAGGGAGTACTGTGTAATCTTTTTTAAGAATATCATATGAATTTTTTCCTACTTAGATCCACCGTTACGTGTTGTCGCAATTGACGTGTGTTAGAGGGATTGTCAAGAGAATCGACTTAGGTATGTTAAGGCTATCGCTTCTTTCTTTTTTCTTGATCTATACGACACAAACGAAACGAGCAAATGCACAATTTCCATAAATGACTCTATTCATAGAAATATTAGAGATGCTTATGTTCTTGATTCCCCTTGTGTCATATTATTCAATCATATATTTATGGGTCTCGGAAAATACGTAAGTTGATAAAGTATATTTCATGATATTAATCAAAGGCATAATGGTCTTATGACACTCCGAAGGATTTTGTTGACGTACTTTTCATGGGTTACATTCATTTACATGGACCCATGACCAGATGGCGTTATATACTTGTATATATGTATATGCGATATGGAAAAAAGGTTACGGTGTTATATACGCACCACCACCTGATCAGAGGCTTGATGATGTTATGAACACATGTACCTATGAACGACATGAAATTTATATGCATATGCATGGCATTATACATATTAACGATTCACAGAGTTATTCAGACTTACATGTCGAGTCTTTTACTCCACATATCTCTAATGTCTATTATTTACTGATTATTTATTCCTTACATACTTGGTACATTATTTGTACTGACGTCCCTTTTGCTTGGGGACACTGCATTTCATGTCCGCAGGTCCCGATAGACAGGTTGAGACTCCTCCAAGTAGTCTATCAGCTCCGTGGAAGGTGTTGGTGCACACCATTTTTGTCCAGAGTTGCTTATTTAGTCAGTATAATTAGGACATGTATTGATTGGTATAGCGGGTCCCAGTCACGACCTTTATGTTTCTTATGTAGTCTTAGAGGCTTGTAGATAAATTTCATGTATACAGATACTTGTATAGCTTTGTCAGCCTATGTTTTGAGTTTTCAAATGATTATGTTGGCCTTATAGGCCCGTATTTCACGTGTATAAGTTTCTATATCAGATTGGGTTGTTTTATATGAAGTGTTTCCTCATATTTTATTTTTGTTGCCTCATACGCCCCTTCGGCCCACTTACGCACGATGATGTAATAAGAAGATACGTTATGTTGGTACTCGATGGAGTAAGGCACCGGGTGCCTGCCGCGGCCCATCGGTTTGGGTCGTGACTATTCAGTGTAAGAGTGATTATTTTTTCCTTATAGGCCCGTATGTCACATGTACAAGTTAGTATATCAGGTTGGGTCATTTTATGTCAAGTGTTCCCTCATATTTTATTCTTGTTACCTCATACGACCCTTTTTTCCCATTTACCCATCTTGATGTAATAATAAAGATACATTATATTGGCACTCAGTTGAGTAAGAGAATGGGGTGCCTGTCGTTGCCCATCGGTTTGGGTTGTGACATTCAGGACGCGATATGGTCACTAGGAGTTCCTTGTGATGTCATTTTAGCTGACAAACACCCTGACAACATTATGCATTTGATGCATATTGTATTCCGGCCCTGTCTTGACTCATTCGTCATTGTTTATACTGGCGACATTCTGGTGTATTCTCGGACTCGGGAGGACCATGAGAGGCACCTGAGGACTGTGCTTTAGACCTTGTGAGAAAAGAATTTATATGCAAAATTTTCGAAGTGTGAGTTTTAGCTATACTTAGTGGCATTCATGGGTCATGTGGTGTCGAGTGAGGGGATCAAGGTGGATCTGAAGAAGGTGGAAGCAGTGTAGAGGATGCCTAGACCGTCCTCAGCTCAAAGATTCAGAGTTTGCTTGGTATTGTGGTGTATTGCCGTTGATTTATAGAGGGTTTCTCATCTATTGCAGCACTTATGACCACGCTGAACCAGAAGGGTGCTCCATTCAGGTGGATAAAAGAGTGTGAGGAAAGCTTTCAAAATATCAAGATAGATTTGACTACAACCCCAGTAATGGTATTGCCTATAGGTTCGGGGTCTTATACTATTTATTGTGATGTGTCACAGAATAGTCTCGGCGTGGTGTTGATGCAGGAAGGTAGGGTGATTGCATACACATCTAGATAGCTTAAGGTGCATGAAAAGAACTATCCTATCCACGATCTTGAGTTAGCTTCTATAGTTTATGCCTTGAAGATTTGGCGGCACTATTTGTACGATGTCCCTTATGAGAACTACATTGATCACCAAAGTTTGCAGCACCTGTTCAAATAAAAAGATCTTAACTTGCGTTAGCGGAGGTGGATGGAGCTGCATAAGGATTATGATATCACTATTTTATACAATCACGGGAAGGCCAATGTTGTGGCTGATGCTTTGAGTCGTAGAGCGGAGATTTTGGTGAGCTTAGCATATCTACCAGCAGAGGAGAGGCCATTGACATTGGATGTTCATGCCTTAGCCAACAGTTTGTTAGATTGGACATTTTTTAGTCGAGTGTTGGCTTGTGTGGTCTCTCAGTCTTCTATTTATGATCATATCAGGTAGCGTCATTATGATAACCCCCATTTGCTTGTCCTTAAGGGAACAGTGCAGCACGATGATTCTAAGGAGGTCACTATTGGATATGATGGTGTATTGAAGATGAAGGGAAGGCTATGTGTACCCAATGTAGATGGTTTTGCGTGAGTTGATTCTCCAGGAGGCTCACCGTTTGCGATACTCTATTCATCCGGGTGCCGCGAAGATGTATCAAGACTTGAGGCAGCATTATTGGTAGACGAGAACGAAGAAGGACATCGTGGAATATGTAGCTCGGTGTCTAAATTTCCAGCAGGTGATGTATGGGCATCAACGACCGGGTGGATTGCTTCAGAAGCTATAGATTCCGGAGTGGAAACAGGAGCGGATCACTATGGATTTTGTTGTTGGGCTTCCACAGACTCAGAGAAGTTTTAATGCATCTTGGGTGATTGTGGATAGGCTGACCAAGTCAGCTCATTTCATTCCCCTGATGACTACTTATTATTCCAAGCAGTTGACTCGAGTATATATATGTGAGATTGTCAGGCTTCATGGCATATATGTATCTATCTTCTCTGACCAGGGTATGCAGTTCACATCGTGGTTCTAGAGGTCCGTACAACATGAGATAGGTACTCGTGTTGAGTTGAGCACATCATTTCACCCCAAACGGACGTACAGTCCGAGCACACTATTCAGATACTAGAGGATATGCTCCGTGTGTGTGTGATGGACTTTTGAGGTGTCACTCCCCAAACCTGTGGAGGCGTGGCTGGCACCTGGTATCATACTAGCCCGAGCGAACCACTGTGTAACTCATTTTTTTATAACTATAATGGGCCAACATGGCCACAACTCGTAATGTATAACTATAAGTGGGAATCTGTTGTATCAATGAACCATCGTTCTTAAAACATGAACACATATGGCCCGTCAAGGCCTCTAACATATTGTAAAAAATGAACCTTTGTCTACAAAGCCTCTATGATTACTCGACATCAAATGGGACAAGGCCCCTGCCTAACATAAGTCTGTAGCAAAACTTTAAAACGAAGACTTATAGACTTGGCTACACTCCAAATGAAGTGGAGTTTTGTATATGGCCGAAATTGGAGCAGTCCGATTTTGAAGTCTCTGCTATGTCAAGCCCGACTTTAAAGGTCTGAAAGTGAAGTTCGAATCCTAGTCTTAGTATACATACCTTGTCGATATAGGTTCACATATTACTTTGCACGTCTATTTGGTACTGATATTGAAGGAAGTATACGCGGAGGGAACCAACTTGATGCACAAGGGACACATGCTCGAGAAGAAAGAGAAGTTAGTCTACAATTAATCTTTGAAATGTTGCAAGCACAACAAATTGCTATCTCTCGATTGCAGAGTCAGCAAAAGACTCCGAGCATAGAAGGACCGGAAATAGCCCCCCCAGTTGAGCTAGCACCAGAAAGATCGAGCAATAATGGGTTAGGAACTGACCCCACCTTTATGAGGATATTTGAGGAACTCACTGAAAAGGTCGAGTCGGGAGAAAAGAAGATAGAGGATAATGACAAGAAAGTAGAAACATACTATTCGAGAGTCGACCAAATCCCGGGAGCACTCATGATTTTGAAGGGAGTGGATTCGAGGAAGTTCGTGCATAAGCCATTCCCACCAAGTGCGGCTCCGAATCCCATTCCGAAGAAGTTCAGGATTCCTAACATCCCAAAGTACAATGGGACCTTAGATCCTAATGAGCATATTACAACATATAATTGTGGTATAAAAGGAAATAATTTAAAGGACAATGAGATCGAGTCTGTCCTGTTGAAGAAATATGGAGAAACCTTATCCAAGGGGGCCATGATGTGGTATCATAACCTACCCCCATATTCAATAGATTCGTTTTCCATGTTGGCAGACTCATTTGTAAACGCACATGCTGGTGCCATAGAAGTTGCTACAAGGAAGTCCGATGTGTTCAAAATCAAACAAAGAGAGAATGAGATGCTAAGGGAGTTCGTATTCCGTTTCCAGATGGAGCGAATGGAATTAGCACCGGTCTCCGATTACTAGGCAGTACAAGCCTTCACTCAGGGATTAAATGAACGAAGCACGATAGCTTCGAAGTAGCTGAAGCAAAATTTGATCGAGTATCCCGCCGTAACTTCGGTGTATGTGCACAACAAGTATCAATCGAAAATCAGGGTCGGAGACGACCAACTGGGATTCCCCTCGGGCTCAGTATATCCTAGCATGCTATTAGAAAAAGAATCAAGAAAGGGATTCCCCTCGGGCTCAGTATATCAAAAACCGAAGAAATGCTTCGAGGCGTAATATACCTTGAAATGATCGAAGGGAAGATCGAGGACAAAGTTACCGGAGACTCATGAGCAAAATCAGGTTCGACAGGCATATGGGGCCGTTGGAGGCACCCCAATTGTCAGAGTACAATTTTAACATTGATGCCTTAGACATCGTATCAGCCATAGGGAAGATCAGATATACCAGGTGGCCCAAACCTATACAATCAGACCCTTCCCAGAGGAACCACAATTAATGTGCAAATACCGTGGCACTCACGGTCATATGACCGAGGATTGCAGACAACTTCGAGAGGAGGTAGCCCGTTTGTTCAACAAAGGGCACCTTTGAGAGTTCCTCAGCGACCGGGCCAAGAACCATTTTCGAGAGAGAGATGCAAATATGAAGAATGAACAAGAGGAGACACACCATGTCATTCATATGATCATCGGAGGAATCGATGTCCCACAGAGACCCATATTAAAACGAACAAAAGTATCCATCACAAGGGAGGAGCGATCTCGGGACTACATTCCCGAGGATATTCTCACATTCAGCAAAGAAGACATCGAGGCCTTATCTCAGCCTCATAATGATGCATTGGTAATTTCTTTCCTTTTAAATAAAGTTCAAGTTAAACGTGTGCTTGTGGATACATGTAGTTTAGCCAATATAATCAGGTCGAGGGTCGTGGAGGAACTTGGGCTGAATGGGTTCAACATGGCGAGTGAAACAACGAAGGAGGAAATCATCCTCCTAGTCAACGTGGCCGGGACCATTTAAGCTACCAAATTTCATGTCATCGAAGGTGACATGAGGTACAACACTCTTCTTGGAAGGACATTGTCAAGCCTCGAACCTTAGGAGGCGTGGCTGGCACCCGGTGCCTAACTGGCCCGAGCGAACCCCTCTGTAACTCATGATCGTTCGACCAGAACTAGAAGATACATAGATCGAGTTGGATGAAATCATTCCTTTTGTAACTATCATGGGCCCACATGGCCACGATTCATAATGTACAACTGTAAGTGGGCATCACTGTATCAATAAACTATCGTTCTTAAAACATGAATACATATGGGTCGTCAAGGACTCTGACATACTGTACAAACTCAACCTCTGTCTACAAAGCCTCTAAGATTATTTGACATCAAATGGGACAGGGTAACGGCCTACCCATAAGTCTGTAGCAAAACTCTAACACGATAACTCATAGACTCGGCTGCACTCCGAATGAGATGGAGTCTTACCGATCTTTCGCTGAATGCCAAACTCGTCTACTATGAGGGCTCGTCAAGCTGATTATCTATACCCGCAGGCATGAATGTAGCGTCCCCAACAAAAGGACGTCAGTGCGAATAATGTACTGAGTATGTAAGGCAATATACTGAAAGCTGAAACTGAACTGATAATATAATAACTTAAAGTAACTGGAAGTCAAAGATAAGCTGAAGATATGCTAACCTGTTGATGCTGACTCAACTCTCTCAATATAGTAAGTAAAATAGATGTCCGTCCCTATAAGGCTCGGTATATATATATATATATAACTGCTATGCCATAGTAGGCTCGCTCATAGGCGCTCGGCCATACTAGGCTCTGTATCTCGACCAACTGGGCTCACTCATAGGCGCTCGGCCACAGTAGGCTCGGTATATAACTTATCATCTGATCAGAGGTTGTCTAATAGGGGCCTGCCCATCGATTATAGCTCGATGTTAATGAAAATACTGTAATACTATATATATAGACTCTCTGCTCTCTTGACTTGAAAAAGAAAATACTCAAATGAATATGAAGTCTCGATAAAGAGAATATTGTAACTTACAAAACTAGGAAAATATACGCAACTTGCGAGACGAGAAAAATATACGTAAATTTCGGGATATGAATTTTTCTTTATGCCTCATTATCAAACTCGTGTAATTATGAGATCATGCCAAAGTGAAACCTTAACATACTTGAAGTAAGTTGAGTTATTTGTTAGGCGAGTTCAATCTGTTTGAAAATTATTGTTTTGGTCAATCGGTGAAAATATAATACCAGCAAGCTCATACGGTACTTAAAAACGAAGGAGCTTAATTTCTCCCGAGCTTTATTAAGGAAAAATTAGAAAAAGGTAGGTTAATTTTAAAAATATTAAAGGAACATGAGGAATGTTGACGCACTGCAGATAGATGATACTGAAGTGGGGGATTTTAAAATAATTTATGAGTATATAATCATTGCAAAAGAACATTCAACTTAGATAAACCTGTGTTGAGAAGCTGAAAATTGAATATAGTTGGTAAACTTCATGTTTAAGGATCTGCCACACCAGCAATGAAATATAATAGCCGATCGTATGGTTTAAAATATAATCCATTTCTCTTTCTATCAGTTTGGTTAAGAGTTACAGTTATTGATCATAAAGTGTTTGACGAGATCTCTATTAGGAAAATCTTCCCTACGCCTTAGGAGATGACACTAACAACCACTAACTAGTCTTTTTCTATTTTAGAATGACCTTTTTTTCTCTTCTTATATATGTCCGTTTAAGTGTAGGGATGATTAAGCCACATATCCTCTAAATTTTTCATATATGAATTTAATGAGTCAAAATTGTTGGCTTTCATTGCTGTCACATTAAAGGGTTTAATCTTACCCAAATTCTTTAACTAATTACCCACAATTCTTTAATTGACTAAGTTATTTCCCATTATCTAATAATTAATTAATTATCCACATAATTAAAAATTATCTCAAATTACTTAAAATACTACTCACTTTTAACACATTTTATACATCTTACTATTATGGTCATGTGGTACCATATAAAATCAATACATACACTATTTAAAACATTCATGTAAAATTACATATATTTTCTCAACTTCTAATTTTCCTAATCTCATATAAAGAGTACAAATTTTCGTACAATTAATTTTTAAAATAGTAAAAAGGTAACCTTTTTTACTTGTGAGAAAATTCTATCTTTACAATAAAGAAAATCTCATAAACTTTCTCATATTATGTGTATAATTTAAAGCATATTCGAAAGTGCTAATATTAATAACTATATAAATCATATTTTTCAATTTTTTTTTTTTTTTACAAAAATGTTCCACTAAAAAAATACCACATCAAACGTATATAACGGTATCAATGTTATTAGACTTACGGGGTCTTACAATAACATAGTCACAAATCCTCTATAATCTCATGAATGGTCTTAATCCCTTCAAGCCCTTATGGATTATTACGACTCATCCGAATATTAAAGTACGGGATGTAACAGCCATGGATACATAGCATGAGATTAGTACCATCCTTCACCAAATGATGAAGTTTCCAATAAAAGATGGCGTGAAAACGGTGTATGCAGAGCAGCATGCAGCCAAAGAGTCTTTCGCAGTGCATGACTTGGCACCGGTATCGACTCAATCTACCTCGGAGAAACCAAAAGGTAAACAGGTAGCCAAATAGCAATCACATCACATACCCTCAATTGAGCCCGAGGGACAGATGATCGATGAATAGGTGGTCGAGCATGGAGAATAAGACTTCCTTACCCCCTGAGCATTCGTTTCCCCCGAGGGATCGGATGCAACGAAGTCCACTATCGAAGAACTCGAGTAGGCAGTATTAATCGAACTTCTCCCACAGAATGAAAGGTATTCCTGAGAAAGGGACTAACCCCCGGACACAGGAAAAAACCAATTCAATTTCTTATTGATAACATTGACTGCTTCGCTTGGTCCCATTTAGATATGATAGGGATCCCACTGGAGGTAACTACACATCGACTGAGTGTCGATTCCAGGTTCAAACCGGTGAAGCAAAAAAGAAGGCCTCAATCCGAGGTAAAGCATACGTTCATCAAAGATGAGGTAACTAAGCTTCTTAAAATAGGATCAACTAGGGAGGTAAAATACCCCGAAGGACTAGCTAATGTAGTAGTAGTCACTAGAAAGGGAAATAAACTAAGAATGTGTGTAGATTACAACGAGTTGAACAAAACATGTGCTAAAGATTCTTTCCCACTTCCAAACATCGACCGCTTAATCGATGCTACGACTGGACACTGGACCCTTACTTTTGTTGATGCCTACTCTGGGTAGAATCAAATTCAAATGAACCTGGAGGACCAGGAAAAGACTTCGTTTATCACAAAGTATGGCACATATTGATATAATATAATGCCCTACGGGCTAAAAAATGCAAGAGCTACATACCAACGCCTGGTTAATAATGTGTTCGAACATCAAATAGGAATGTCTATGGAAGTTTACATTGATGACATGTTAATTAACTCCCCGTGCGCAAAGGACCATTTGACTCATTTGCAGGTAACGTTCGATAAATCAACCCCGAGAAATGCGCTTTTGGAGTCGACTCGGAAAATTTTTTGGTCTTTTTGGTGTCAAACAACGGGATCAAGATCAACCCCAACAAAATCAAAGCCATCGAGGAGATCACCGTGGTAAACAATGTGAAAGCAGATAATCGGCGGGCCGGGCGGATAGCAGCCTTAGGCCGATTCATCTCGAGGTCATCAGATTGGAGTTATCACTTTTTCTCCCTTCTCAAGAAGAAAAACAACTTCGAGTGGACTTCAAAATGCCAACAGGCCTGGGAAGAATTAAAACGGTATCTCTCGAGCCCACCTTTTCTCCATACTCCGAAGGAGGATGAAACACTATATTTGTATTTAGCCGTGTCCGAAGTTGCGGTAAGTGGCGTGTTGGTTCGAGAAGAACAAGGTACACAATTCCCTGTTTATTACATAAGTCGGACCCTTGGAGATGCTGAGACCAGGTATCCACAAATACAAAAATTATCTCTCGCATTAGTAAGCGCATCTAGGAAGTTGAAACCATACTTTTAATGTCATCCTATATGTGTGTTAACTACATATCCACTTCGAAATATCTTGCATAAGACTGAAGTATCAGGCCGATTGGCCAAATGGGCCATCGAACTTGGAGGGTACGATATCGAGTATTGACCTCGAACGACTATCAAGTCTCATATTTTGATAGACCTCATGGTCGATTTTATGCCTACCCTCGTGCCCGAAGTGGAAAAAGAACTCTTGTTAAAAATAGGCACGTCATCGGGGGTATGGACCCTTTTCACTGACGGTGCCTCAAACGTGAAAGGGTCCGGGATCGGTATATAATTCTAAAACCTCCTACGGTTGGCATAATTAGACAATCCATAAAAACATTGAAGTTGACTAACAATGAGGCCGAGTATGAGGCCATGATTGGAGGTCTCGAACTAGCCAATGGCCTAGGATCAGAGGTCATCGAGGCAAAATGTGACTCTTTTTTGGTAGTTAACCAAGTAAATGGAAGCTTCGAAGTTCGATAGGACATGATGCAAAGATACTTAGACAAGATTCAAATGACATTGCATCGCTTCAAAGAGTGGACCCTGTTCCACATACCACGTGAACAAAATAGCGAGGCCGATGCACTCGCCAATTTGGGATCCTCGGTTGAAGAAGATGACATAATCCTGGGGACTGTGGTGCAACTATCAAAGTCGGTGATTGAAGAAGGCCATGCAGATATCAACTAAAAAAGTCTTACATGGGATTCGAGAAACAAGTACATCCACTACTGGAAACATGGGAAGCTCCCCACGGACCCAAAAGAATCAAGGGCTCCCGATTTTCACTCGATGAGAATGGAAAATTGTACAGAAGGAACTTTGATGGGCCACTAGCAGTATGCTTAGGACCGGGGGACACCGACTATGTGCTACAAGAAATCCATGAAGGTACCTGTGGAAACCACTCCAATGCTGATTCTTTATTTCGGGAGGTAATCAGAGTAGGGTATTTGTAACGACCCGGCCGGTCATTCCATGAGATTAGCCCTATTTCTCCCATTTCTTCTTTATCATATGCTCCTTAGCCTATTTATGTTGTGTTGGTTTGGTTGGTTCAGGTTCGGAGTGGTTGTGGTGAGAACATAGACACTTAGTCTCTTAAATTAGATTAATAGTTGAAAAAGTCAAGTGGGAGTTGACTTATTGGTAAATGAACTCGGAATGCAAGTTTTATGTCTCGGATAGCTTCGTTAGGTGATTTGGGACATAGGAGTGTGTTCGGAATGAAGTTTTGGTGTTCGGTGTAGAATTAGCCTTGAATTGGCGAAAGTTAGTTTTTGGCGATTTTCTGTCGGCAGTGGAAGATAGGCTATCGGGTCGGAATGGAATTCCGGAAGTTGGAGCAGGTTTGTAATGTCATTTTGGATATGTGTGCAAATTTTCAGGTCAATCGGATGTGTTTTTGTTGGTTTCGGCATCATTGGCGAAATTTAGAAGTTTTAAAGTTCATTGGCTTGAATTTGATGTGTTTTTGGTGTTTTTGCGTTGTTTTTGATATTTCGAAGGCTCAACTAAGTTCGAATGAGGTTATGGGATGTGTTGGAATATTTGGATGGGGCCCCGAGGGGCTCGGGATTGATTTCGGATGGTTAGCGGGGGTTTGGACTTAGGAAATTGTAGCAAATAGCTGTTGGTGTTAATTTACTGGTGTAGCTGCACCTACGGATGGGAAGCCGCTGGTGCAGAAAAGGACTCACAGGTGCGAAAAGAGGCCAGGCAGGAGGAATCTGCAGGTGCGAAGCATGGGCCGCACCTGCGAAGCCGCAGGTGCGGAAAAGGACTCGCAGGTGCGAAGTTTGGACTGTTAGTGGGATTTCGCAGGTGCGCACCTGGGACCGTAGGTGCGAGGAATTGTCCACAGGTGCGGACTAACTAGACAGAAAATATAAATAGGTGCCTCCGCGAAATTTTGGACATTTCTTCCATTGGTGCATGCGAGTTTAACTGGTTTGAGAGCAAATTGAAGGAGGACTTCAAGGGTCTTCTGTGGAGGTAAGTTTCCCGGATTTTTTGGCAGATTAGGCTTGAAATTTCAGGAATTTAAGGTAGAAAAGTTGGGAAAAATGGGAGGAAGTTTTTTGTAATTTGAGCAGGCAATTATGGTCTGATTGTGGTGTTCTTGGTATGTGCAGAATTGTGGGAGAATGAGGATTCTAGTGATGTAAATTTTATAGAATTCCGAGACGTGGGCCCGGGGCTCTGGTTTTGCCGAATTTCGAGTATTGTGTCTAAATTGATAACTTTCGATTGAGTTTTGTTCCTTTAGCATATATTGATGATGTAATCTAGTTTTGGTTACATTCCGAGAAATCGGGAACCGATTTGAGGGGCAAGAGCTTTGCGGATTAGTACTGTGGCCCGGTAGAGGTAAGTAATGGTTACAAATCTTGTCCTGAGGGTATGAAACCCGGGACTTCATATTTCTCACTATTTTTAGAATGGCGCACATGTCGGATGACGAGTACGTGGTGCAGACTGATTTTTGGATTGGACTAGGTCCTCTCCGCGGCAACTATTGAGTTGCGTATTTTACTCTAAATGATATGTTAAATTGTGTTATAAAAAAACTATTGTTATATTTGGGCTATAAGCCATGTTTGGGGCCTTGTGCCGACTTGTTTGGACCCTTTGGAGGCTTTTTTACTGCTATTTCCTGACTGTTGATTTATGATTTACACTCAGTCATATTGTGCTTATCTGTTTTCGAAACTCTGCCTTATTTACACTATTTTGAGATATAAAATGATGTTTTTGATCGAGTACCCCATTTTACTGATACGCCCGAGGGGCTTTTGAGTGTTTCTGACTGAGTGAGGCCGAGGGACGGATTGTGAGGATATGATATGCCACAAGATGGCTTGATATTAGCACTTGGGATGAAGGATCCCCTCCGGAGTCTGTACACACCCCCACTGAGCGCAGATACCTACTGAGTGCGAGTGCCACGTGATGAGTGATTGGGAGGCATGAGTGACAGTGAGGTTGCCCGAGGGGCTGATACTAAGTGACTGTGAGGTGCTGAGTGATGTTCTACGTGAAGTGCGATTTATGACTCATGTTCTGCCCGAGGGGCTATTTTGTGACTTATTTCATTTTACACTAAATTCTTCAAGTATTTTATTTCTTAAATTGATGGAAAACATATTTTTCAAAGGATTTTACTGAAGTTGGCTTTTAAGGCATGTTGATTTCATACACATATATGTATCTATTGTTGAAAAGAAAGGCTGTGCATATTGTGAACTGATGATTTGATTTTTATGCGTTTCCGCTTAGACTTGGTTTATTTTCATTACTACTGAGTTGGCGTATTCACATTACTCCCTACACCCCTGTGTGCAGATACAGGTGCTGATACCGAGGGCTAGCCATCTATTCCGTGCGGAGCCGGGGTTCGGGAAATAGAGGTAGTTGTTTAGCATCCGCAATATCTCTGTTTTCCCTTCTTATGTTGTTCTTAGTTATTCGTTCGGAGGTTTTGGATTTTATTCGTAGAGTTTTGGTATATTCCTAAATTGCTCATGACATGTTGACTCCTGATTTTGGGGATGGTTTAGACTGTTTAACTGTTTATTTTGCCTAATGGATTTAGTAATTCTATATACTTTTATGAAATGTTGAAAATGGTTGGGATTTTGGAAAGAAACTATAATTATGTGATTATTGGCTAGCCTAGTTCCACGATAGGCTCCATCACAGCCAGTTTAGGATTTGGGGTCGTGATAAGTTGGTATCAGAGCCTAGGTTACATAGGACTCAACGGTCATGAGCAGGTTTAGTAGAGTCTAGCAGATCCGTACAGAGACGTATGTACTTATCTTCGAGACGCTGCAGAACCCTTAGGAACAATCTCATTTTCTTGAATTCTGTCGTGCCATTTTGTTGATTCTTGAAATCTAAACTTTTGTTGTTTCCTTCTCTCACATATGGTGAGGACTCGCGCTACTGATCAGGGCGATCAGTCACTAGCTAGAACAACGAGAGGTCGAGGCCGCGGTCGAGGCCGTGGTAGAGGTAGGGGGCTAGCCCGTGCAGCAGCCAGGGAAATGCCAGTTAATCCCCCTACTGTTCAGGATCAGAATCCCGTTGCAGATACTCCAGCAGGACAGGCTCAAGCACCGACAATGCCTATTGTTATTCCACGTGCTCAAGAGACCTTGGCTCATATCTTGACTGTGTGTACTACCCTTGCTCAGGCAGTTGCCGCTACTTCTCAAGCTGGGGGAGGCAGTCAGACTCCAGTTTCCTGGACATCTGAGAAAGTTACTCAGGGCCAGCAAACACCGGGAGCGGCTCCAGCCCAGCCGGTTGCTCCAGTTTGGGACTTCGTGGTTCCGGATATGCTAGAGGACGATCAGCGCAAACTGGAGAGATTTAGTAAACTACAACCTCCGGTAGTCAGTGGTGCTGAGAGCGAGGATGCC
This sequence comes from Nicotiana knightiana, assembly GCA_005239525.1. Classification (NCBI taxonomy): domain Eukaryota; kingdom Viridiplantae; phylum Streptophyta; class Magnoliopsida; order Solanales; family Solanaceae; genus Nicotiana; species Nicotiana knightiana. Next base: position 123,482 of record ML387234.1, on the reverse strand, counting down.
CAGAGTTTTCTAGATAAGTGTTAGAGGATGCTGTGTACTGTCGGGATTTTTGAGACCAGTGGGGTCTCGTTTGCTACTTTTGAGTTTTCTGGTGGTGCTTTCACTTGGTGGGAGTCTTTTGAGAGGCGTAGTCCTGTTGGTTCAGCAGCCCTTACCTGGCAGTAGTTCTCCACTATCTTTTTGGAGAAGTATGTACCCCAGTCTCACAGGGAGGATAAACGTAGGAGTTTTGAGCAGCTACACCAGGGGGTCTATCAGTGACGCAGTATTAGATGCGGTTTTCAGAGTTGGCTCGTCATGCTACCGAGTTGGTCCCTACTGATAGGGACAGGATTAGGAGGTTTGTGGATGGCCTCACTTATTAGCACCGCCTTTACATGACCCGGGAGAGAGTATCAGATGCTATATTCAAGCAGGTTATTGATATTTCTCGAGATATTGAGTCGGTTCTCCACGAGGAGCGGGAGGAGACAAGCGGCTTCGTGGATCGGGTGGTTCTAGTTGTGCTCCTTCCAGGGGCAGTTTCAGCATGTTAGAGGCCGTTCATTCAGGCATTCTCAGTCAGTCCACCCAGCCTTTAGTGGTGAATCTTCGGGGCATAGTCGTCGCGGTTCCCAGCCAGGCCGTTCTTCATTTGGTTCCCCCCCAGATCAGAATGCAGCTCGAGCACCACCAGTTCAGAGTTCCTCTGTGCATGATTCTTCTGGTGGCCATTCTGGTGCCAGGGGTTTCTATCAGTCCTCGTCTCCAGCTCTAGGGAGTTTCTACGTCGTCCTGGTGGTTCTTCTCAGTAGAGGGGCCAACCCTCGACTTCAGCTCCAGTTACTTCACCACCCGCCCACGTAGCCAGGGGTGGTAGTCAGTCAGCTAGAGGCCGACCTAGAGGGGAGGTCGAGCAAGTGGAGGTTAGGCCTGTATGTATGCATTTCCATCCAGGCCAGATGCTATGGACTCCGATGCAGCGATCTCAGGTATTTTCTCAGTCTGTCGCTGAGATGCTTTGGATTTATTTTACCCTGGTTCTACATATTCCTATGTTTCATCTTATTTTGCCCATTTTCTGGAAATGCCCTGTGAGTCCTTAGTTACGTTTGTTCATGTGTCGACTCTGGTGGGTGAAACTGTTGTTGTGGACCATGTGTATCGGTCGTGTGTGATATTCATTAGGGGTCTGGAGACCCGAGTGGACCTGCTGTTTCTCAGCATGGTCGATTTTGATGTGATATTGGGCATGGATTGGTTATCTTCATGTCATGCCGTTCTTGATTATCACGCCAAGACCGTGACCTTAGCTATGCCACGATGTCCGAGGGTTGAGCTGAGAGGTTCTTATGTGTATATGCCCAGCTGGGTGATTTCCTACCTGAAGGTCCATCGCATTGTTGAGAAGGGGTGTTTATCTTATCTAGCTTTTGTAAAGGATGTCAGTGATGAGACTCCCGCTGTTGATTCGGTTCATGTGGTCCATGAATTTCTGGACGTGTTTCCTGCAGACTTGCCAGGTATGCCACCTAATAGGGACATTGATTTTTGTATTGACCTGGTGCTAGGCACCCAAACTATTTCTATTCCACATTATCGTATGGCACCAGCGGAGCTAACAGAATTAAAGGAGTAGCTTCAGGAACTACTAGATAAGGGGTTCATTCGGCCTAGTGTCACTTTCGAGTGCACCAGTGTTATTGATGAAGAAGAAAGATGGTTCTATGCTAATGTGTATTGATTATCGGCAGCTGAATAGGGTTACGGTGAAGAACCGGTATCCCTTGCCTCGTATAGATGACCTGTTTGATCAGCTGCAGGGTGCCAGGGTATTTTCGAAGATTGACTTACGTTCCGGCTATCATCAGTTGAAGATTCGGGGGCCAAACATTCCGAAGACTGCTTTCAGGACTAGATATGGTCATTATGAGTTTCTGGTTATGTCCTTTGTGCTGACCAATGCCCCATCAACCTTTATGCACTTGATGCACAGTGTATTCTAGCCTTATCTGGATTCTTTAATCATCGTGTTTATTGACGATATCTTGGGGTATTTCCGATCTCGGGAGGATCATGAGCAGTATTTGAGAGTTGTGCTTCAGACCTTGAGAGAGAAAATATTGTATGCGAAATTTTCAAAGTGTGTGTTCTGGCTTGATTCTGTAGCATTCTTAGGGCATGTGGTGTCCCGTGAGGGTATTCAGGTTGATCCGAAGAAGATAGAGGCGGTGCAGAGCTGTCCCAGACCGTCATCAGCTATCGAGATTCACAGTTCCTTTATTTGGCAGGGTACTATCACCATTTCATAGAAGGATTTTCATCTATCGTAGCACCTATAACTAAACTGACCCATAAGGGTGCTCAGTTCAGGTGGACTGAGTAGTGTCAGTAGATATTTCATAAGCTCAAGTCAGCTTTGACAACATCTCTTGTATTGATTTTGCCTACAGGTTGAGGTTCTTATACAGTTATTGTGATGCCTCGAGAGTTGGCATTGGAGCCGTTCTGATGCAGGATGGTAGGGTGATTGCCTATGCGTCCAGAGAGTTGAAGGTGCACGAGAAGAATTATCCAGTGCACGATCTTGAGCTAGCAACTATTGTCCACACCATGAAGATTTGGCGTCATTATTTGTATGGAGTGCATTGTGAGATTTTCACTGATCACCGTAGTTTGCAGCATCTGCTTAAGAAGAAAGATCTGAATTTGCGTCAGAGGAGGTGATTGGAGCTTCTCAAGGATTATGACCTCACTATTTTATATCATCCGGGGAAGGCCAATGTAGTGGCCGATGCCTTGAGTCACAGAGCAGAAAGTTTACGGAGTCTAGCCTACCTTCCAGTAGCAGAGCAGCCATTAGCCCTTGATGTTCAGGCTTTAGCAGGTCAGTTTGTGAGATTGGATCTATCAGAGCCCCCGCGAGTATTGGCTTGTGTAGCCTCCAGGTATTCTCTTTATGATCAGATTAGAGCACGCCAATGTGATGATCCACACTTGCTCGTTCTTCGGACAGGGTCTGTCCTGGTGATGATGGGGTCATGAGGATGCAGGGTCAGATTTGCGTGCCCAACGTGGATAGACTTGGAGATTTGATTCTAGCTGAGGCCCATAGTTCGTGGTATTCCATCCATCTGGGTGCCGCAAAGATGTATCAGGATCTGAGGCAACATAATTGGTGGAGGGGGGTGAAGAGGGATATTGTTGATTTCATGGCTCGGTGTATAAACTGTCAGTAGGTCAAGCATGAGCACCAGAGACCGGGTGGATTGCATCAGCGATTAGATATTTCGGAGTGGAAGTGGGAGCGAATCACCATGGACTTTGTAGTTGGGCTCCCACGGACTTTTAGGGTGTTTGTTGTTATATGGGTTATTGTGGATCGGCTGACCAAGTCCGTGCACTTCATTCCTGTTGGTGCTACTTATTCTTTGGAGCGGTTAGTTGATATTTATATCAGGGAGATCGTCCGATTGCATGGAGTTCCAGTTTCTATCATTTCTTATAGAGGTACTCAGTTCACAACTCAGTTTTGGAGGGCCGTACAGAGAGAGTTGGGTACTCGGATCGAGTTGAGCATAGCGTTTCATCCTCAGACCAACGGGTAGTCAAAGCGTACTATTCAGATTTTGGAAGATATGTTGTGTGCATATGTCATTGATTTTGGGGGTTCATGGGACCAGTTTCTGCCACTCGCGGAGTTTGCCTATAGTAATAGTAATCAGTCGAGTATCCAGATGGCTCCGTATGAGGCTTTATATGGTAGGAGGTGCAGATCCCCAGTTGGTTAGTTTGAGCGGGGCGAGGCTAGGCTATTGGGCACATACTTGGTTCAGGGTGCGTTGGGTAAGGAGAAGTTGATTCAGGAGAGGCTTCGCATGGCGCAATCCAGGAAAAAGAGTTATGCGGACCGGAAGGTCCGATATGTGTCTTTCATGGTTGGGGAGAAGGTGCTGCTGAAGGTGTCACCCATAAAGGGTGTTATGAGGTTCGGGAAGAGGGGAAAGCTGAGTCCCAGGTTCATTGGGTCATTTGAGGTGCTTCAGAGGATTGGGGAGGTGGCTTATAAACTTGCCTTGCCTTCCAGCTTATCGAGTATTCATCCGGTGTTCCATGTTTCGATGATCCGGAAGTATGTTGGTGACTCGTCTCTTGCTTTGGACTTCAGCATGGTTCAGCTTGAGGGTGATATGTCATATGAGGTAGAGCCAGTGGCTATTTTGGGTCGTCAGGTCAGAAAGCTAAGATCTAAGGGTATAGCTTCAGTGAAGGTTCAGTGAGGAGGGCAGCCGTTGGAAGATGCCACCTAGGAGACTGAGCGGGATATATAAAGCATATATCCTCACTTATTCGAGACTCCAGCTATGTTTCTAGACCCGTTCGAGGACAAACATTTGTTTAAGAGGGGGAGGATGTAACGACCCGACCGGTCGTTCCATGAGATTAGCCCCGTTTCCCCTATTTCTGCTCTATCATATGCTTCTTAGCCTATTTATGTTGTGTTGGGTTGGTTGGTTCAGGTTCAGAGTTGTTGTGGTGAGAACAGAGACACTTAGTCTCTTAAATTAGCTTAATAGTTGAAACAATCAACTGGGAGTTGACTTATTGGTAAATGACCTCGGAATGTAGATTTTATGGCTCGGATAACTTCGTTAGGTGATTTGGGACTTAGGAGTTTGTTCGGAATGAGATGTCCTGTGTAGAATTAGACTTGAATTTGCGAAAGTTAGTTTTTGGCAATTTTCGGTAGGCAGTGGAAAATTGGCTATCGAGGTCGGAATGGAATTCCGAAAGTCGTAGGAGGTTCGTAATGTCATTTTGGATATGTGTGCAAATTCTCAGGTTAATAGGATGTGTTTTGATTTGTATTGTCATCATTGGCGGAATTTAGAAGTTTTAAAGTTCATAGGCTTGAATTTGATGTGATTTTGGTGTTTTTGCATTGTTTTGAGTATTTCGAAGGCTCGACTAAGTTTGAATGAGGTTATGGGATGTGTTGGTATGTTTGGCTGGGGCCCCGAGGGGCTCGGGATTGATTATGGATGGTTAGCAGGGGTTTGGACTTAGGAAATTGCAGCAAAATAGCTGTTGGTGTTAATTTACTGGTGTGGCCGCACCTGCGGATGGGAAGCAGCAGGTGCGATGGTCACAGGTGCAAAAAGACTTCAGGCAGGAGGAATCTACAGGTGCGAAGCATGGGCTGCACCTGGGAAGCTGCAAGTGCGAAAAAGGACTCGATGGTGCGAAGTTTGGACTGTTAGTGGGATTTCGCAGGTGCGCACCTTGGACCGCAGGTGCGAGGAATTGTCCGCAGGTGTGGAGTAACTGGACAGAAAATATAAATAGGTGCCTCTGCGAAATTTTGGACATTTCTTCGATCGTTGCATGCAGGTTGAACTTGTTTGAGAGCAAATTGAAGGAGGAATTCGAGGGTGTTCAGTGGAGGTAAGTTTCCCGGATTAAAAACCCGTTTCTATCTTATTTTGTGGCGGATTAGGCTTGAAATTTGAGGAATTTAAAGTAGAAAAGATGGGGAAAATATGAGGAAGTTTGGAAAATTCTTTTGGTGATTTGAGCGAGCAATTATGGTCCGATTGTGGTGTTCTTGGTATGTGTAGAATCGTGGGAGGATGAGGATTCTAGTGCTGTAAATTTTATAGAATTCCGAGACGTGGGCTTGGGGCTCGGGTTTGGCCGAATTTCAAGAATTGTGTCTAAATTGATAACTTTCAATTGAGTTTTGTTCCTTTAGTGTATATTGATGATGTAATCTGGTTTTGGTTAGATTCGGAGTAATCGGGAGCCGATTTGAGGGGCAAGAGCATCGCGGATTAGTATTGTTGCCCGGTAGAGGTAAGTAATGGTTATAAATCTTATCCTGAGGGTATGAAACCCCGAACTTCATATTTCTCACTGTTTTTAGAATGGCGCACATGTCGGATGACGAGTACGTGGTGCAAACTGATTTTTGGATTGGACTTGGTCCTCTCGGTGAAAACTATTGAGTTGCGTATTTTACTCAAAATGATATGTTAAATTGTGTTCTAAAAAAACTATTGCTATATTTGGGCTATAAGCCATGTTTGGGGCCTTGTGCCGACTTGTTTGGACCCTTTGGAGGCTTTTTTAGTGCTATTTCCTGACTGTTGATTTATGATTTACACTCAAGCATATTGTGCTTAACTGTTTTCGAAACTCAGCCTTATTTATACTATCTTGAGATATAAAATGATATTTTGGGTCGAGTACCCCGTTTTACTGATACGCCCCAGGGGCTTTTGAGAGTTTCTGACTGAGTGAGGCCGAGAGCCTAATTGTGAGGATATGATACGCCACGAGGCAGCTTGATATTAGCGGTTGGGCTGAAGGAGTCCCTCTGGAGCCTGTACAGACCCCTAGTAAGCGCAGGTACCTACTGAACCGTTCCCATAGATATTTTTTATTGCAACGATTAATTTAACCGTTCCCATAGACGTATTTATCGGAACAAATATTGGAAACTATTCGTTTGGAACGGTTTTATAATTTCCTCTAATTATTTCCCTCACAAATTTTCCTGAAACCCGCCAAAACCCCTTTTTCTTTTTCTTTTTTTTAATTTTTTTACATTATAACTTTTTTACTTGTATTTTTAATATGTAATACTTCTAATAAAAGTGTATCAGTGAGAATTATATGCTCAAAATCCATTTCTTAGTTTTCACGTCCACCTTTCACTCCAGCTCTTCGCCGCCAGTGACAGTCACGCCACCGGTGATAGTGCTCCTCTCACGTCACCGGTGACAGTGCCAGTGACGGTCACCCTCCGCCAACCTCCATTAAAACCACCAAAATCTCAACAAAAACACCCCCACTAAAATTTTTAATCCCTTCATCTCCAAATCTGCACCTGCTGCAAAAACTTTCTTAGAAATTCTTGATATCTGCTTTAAAGGTACATTACCTATCATCTCTTTCATGCTTGTATTTCAGTTTAGACAATATTAGTGTTGATATACGTACATATTTTTTATTTGTGGTTTGCCATGGACCTAGGTCTTTATGCACCAGTAAAGCCTCAAGTACCAAAGCAAAAACCCACTTTTCCTTTGATTTATTATTCTAATTGACTAATTACAAGGATTCTTAGGGTATGCACGATTGCTACATACATTTTGGTTTTTATTTGGTACTTGTTTAATCTTCTCTGTTTAGCATCACACACATCGCCTAGGGCTGTGTCGCTAGGTTTCTTGGACGGTTCTCTTTCCAGCCGTTAAGAGAAAATTCTCTCATTGGTCCTTCTTCTTCAACGTAAGAACCAATTTTATTTTTCTTTTAATAACCCATGTTGCTATTTATGTAAATTTATGTATTCTTGAGATAATTTGAGTCTTTTTTTTGGTTAAAGTTTGTGTCTTTAACTTGTTTACTATAGGATTAAGCAGGTGGAGAAACAATTCCTAGCTGTATTTGGCCTGTTTAAAAGAGTTTCATTCCAGTAATTGTTTCTTGTGTTTTCGACCCCAGAAATTATATGATTAATTAAGGGTTGACTTCAATATGAATTATTTCTTGAATATTTGTGCATTTTTTGTTTAAGCTTCCCATTACTTGGTTGAAGTACCTACTGTGTGGGACTTTTCTGGATTTGAATTAGGCATACAAACGAATCCAGTTTTGAACAGCTTTTACCACTGTCAATTTATCTTTAAATTCCTTGCCAAAGATCGTAAATTATATATATTCTGTTATACAGTGTTGTTATGAGTATAGATATGATTATTATTTTATTAATCAATGATGTTGAATATGTATAACCTCACAAGTGCTGTTGGTGGGTTTTTCCTGAATGACTTCTCTCTTGATGTTTATTAGTTCAACTTCCTTTTAGCTATTTAAACTTTGTAATTAGATTTTATTTTCGATTGTAATTAGATTTAGCAGTTGTACTGTTAAACCAAGAACTCCATTATTTAGAATCCTATGATTCCTTCAACTAATTCTGGCTTACTAAAACTAAAGAGCTGTTATCTGTCTAGCATTTATAGAAGCTGCAAATTGTCATTCAACAACTTGTTAAACCTCCCATTTCTCTAATTAATTATCTATAATTACTACAGAATAATGGTAAAAAGGGCAAGTAAACCTGTTGTAGCTAGTTCAAACTCGATATATATAAATTAAATCCTACAATAAAGTTAACATTCTTCAAACAGAGAATGAAAATGGATGCCCGGAAGAAACATACTCAGAAACGATAGCATTGAAAACATATCGAATGACATGATATTTATCCAATGAAAAGTCAAATAGACAGTGACACTTTTTCCAGAAAAAAAAAGGGGGCTAAATCCTTAGGAGCTGCTGGTTATCAGGATTAGGGCTATAATCCAAGTATAGATTTTGGAGTTGTATCTCTCCTGAGTTTGCTCATCGGTTGGTGTTTGGTAGTATTAACTAACTCATATTAAACGTGAGATAACAATCCCAAGATTTAGTATTAATTCCTGAATAACCCTCTTTGGAGCCAAATGACTTATTATAGTTACAAATACACTTTAAATAATGTGTTTTTCATTGAAGAAAAAATAAATTCCATCGAGTCGTTTAAAGGTGATGAATCAAACAAACTTAGTCGTCTAACAATCCCAAGAATTAGTAGTAAGGTCTCAAAGATTTGAAGTGCCCTTACATAATATGTAACGACCCGGCCGGTCTATTTACAACTTCTCCCATGTCTTTTTATGTTACTGGAACCTGTCGGTGCGTTGAGTGATGAAATCCAGGGTGATTTTGGACACATAGTCCATAAATGTGGAACTTAGTTTCAGCAATCTGGCCGTAGCTAGGGCTGTGTGAAGACGATCCAGAATGGAATTCTTTCGACTCTGTTAGATCCGTTGGGTGATTTCGGGGTTAAGAGCATACTCAAAATGTGTTTTTGAGGTCGGTTGTAGATTTAGGCTTGAATTGGCGAAAGTTAGAAATTCGACGAAATCGGCCGATAGATGAGATTTTGATATTAGACTCGGAATGTATTTTTGGTAGCGACAATAGGTCCGTAATGTCGTTTATGACCTGTATGCAAAATTTGACATCATTCGGATGAGTTTAGACGTATTTCGGCGTCGGATGTGAATTCTAGAATTTTCCTAATTTCTTAGGCTTGAATCTATGCATAATTGATGATTTTGATGTTATGAGATGTGTTTTTAAGTCTCAACCAAGTTTGAATGAGGTATTAGGGTTGGTTGGTAGGTTTGGTTGAGGTCCCGGGGGACTCGAGTGTATTGCGGGTACCCAAACGGGAATATTTGGCCTATGTCCTTTACTGGTTTTTCTGGTTTTACAGCAGCAGGTAAGTGTTCTTTGCGATCGCGTGAATCAGTCCGCGATCGCATAGTGTTAGATGGGGGTGGTCAAAATTTGTGCTTAGCGATCGCAGAAGTCTAGCCGTGATCGCATTGTTCTGGTCAGTTGGTCTCCGCAATCGCACACCCAGGATTGCGATCGCGTAAAGTATCCTAAGGCTGGGTGAGGTGCAGTGTTTTGCTCTATGCGGTCGCGTGGCCTCAGAAACGATCGCATTGCTGTAGGGTTAGATGGTCCGCGATCACAGACCTATAATCGCGATCGCGATGAAGGATTCCCAGGCGCGTGTTTCATTACCCTCCGAGATCGCAACTCATTGTACGCGATTGCGTAAGGCAAATGCCTGGGCAGAGTATTAAAACCCCAAATCCGAGGGTTTATGCCATTTTCATATTTTTGAATTTGAGAGCTCGGGAAGGACGATTTTTGAAGATTTTTGCACCTGGGTAACTTGGGTAAGTGATTTCTATCCCTTATAGATCATATTCCATGATTCCAATCTTAAATACAACCTTTAATTTAAAAAATTATTGAAAAAATGGGATGAACTTCATATACCAAATTATTGAGTTTTGGTTGGGTATTTGACCTCCGATTTGAGAGATTCTTTTATTGTTCGAATCGTGAGTGAATGGGTTTCTGGAAAATATAAATCTTACCCGATTCCGAGACATGGGCCCGGGGGACTTTTTGGGTGAATTTTCTAAATTCGTGTTCTAGCTTATCAATAACTAGATATCTTGTTCCCTTGAAATGATATACACCGTGCAATCGATTTGAATAGATTTGGGCCACCCGGAGTCCGATACTCGTGGCAAGGGCTTGGTATTGAGTTGATTAGTGTAGTCCAGGTAAGTGGCTTGCCTAATTCTGTGTTGGGGATCTTCCCTTAGACATTTTTATACTAATTTTGTTATGTGGACGCAGTGTACGCGAGGTGACGAGTGCGTACATGGGTCATTGTTGCTAAACTCCTATTTTTCTCCCATGAAAATGCTCATTTTCATTCATATATTATTGTTTCCTATATTAATTGAGTAGATAGCCTAAGTGTAAGCATGCCTACCTGTTCTAACTTGAATCCCTATTATTTGCTACTAGTCACATCATACTTAGGTAGTTTTACTCTATTCTTGCCTGTTGTTTTTCCTGGATTGTTTACTTAAGCCATAATTGACATACTTCTGTTTGGCATGTTTAAATTGGGACTTCGGACCGAGATCTGTGAGCTTTTCCCCTGAATTCATATTTAAATTGGGATTATGGACCGAGATTCGGGAACTTTCCCCCTGTACTGAGATGCATATTTCAATTGGGACTATGGACAGAGATCCGAGAGCTTCCCCCCTGTACTGCATAGCATATTTAAATTGGGACTACGGACTGAGATCCGGGAGCTTTCCCTGTGTACTGCATTGCACATTTATTGTTGAGATATATGTTGTGCTGAGCCGAGGGCTCTCTTTATGTTACTAAATCTTTCCATTTCCGTTAAACTTGGATATCATTGCTTGTCTATCTTTCACTGTTTAAAAACATGTATAGTGACTTGTTTTACAAACTCGGTAGGGCCTCCACCTGACCTCGTCACTACTCGACTCGGGTTAGGCTCATCACTTACGGAGTACCGAATGTGGAGTACTCACGCCCTTTCCTACACATGTTTTCCCCATATGCAGATCAAGGTACCAGCCTCAGTATCGTGGCTAGGAGTTGTCTACCAGCAGCCAGGAGACCGCGAGGTAATTCTGCCGCGTCTGTAGAATCCCATGAGTCCCCTTCTACTCTAGCATAGGCATAGAAAGACTTGTACATTTTTCCCATTGTTTCCTTGTATAGAGCCATATTTGTTAAATAGCTTGTGACTATGGTGACATTCCGGGTTTTGGGATGTAAAACTATATATGCTGAGCAGCTACGTTAAATCTATTTGATATCCTTTTTGTCTTTATATTATTGATTTTGTCATTTCCCGCAAATTGTAGGCTTACCTAGTCATACAGACTAGGTGTCGTCACGATACCCTTCGGAGGGTAAATTGGGTCGTGAAAAGTTGGTATCAGAGCGTCTAGGTTTATAGGAGTCACAAGTCATAAGACAGTTTATTGAAGTCTCGCATATCGATGCGGAGATGTCCGTATCTATCTTCGGGAGGCTATGTAACTGTTAAGAACAACAAAATTCTTTGGAATTCCTTATCGTGCTTGTTACTGTCATCAAATTCTTAAACTCTATTCTATTCTTGCTTGAAAATGGTTCGTACCCGTACCGGACGTACTGATGACCAGGCACCTGAGCCCCAGTCAGAGCCACCAGAGGTAGGGGCCGGTGCAGGGGCGAGCACGCGGTGCAGCCCGAGCACCGGCCAGAGCAGAGGCATAGGAGCCCCAAGTAGCTACAGTTGGAGGGGCACAGGAGGTCCCTACTGTTACTCTAGACCTCCAGGAGACATTGACCCAGTTCTTGAGTGCTTTTAGTACTCTGTCTGAGGCGCGTCTACTCCCGGTTTCTCTAGCTACATCCCACGCCGGAGGAGGGATAAAGACCCCCACGGCCCGTACTCCTGAGCAGAGAGTTCATATTAGGCAGGTCCCAGAGTATATTTCTATGCCCCCAGCAGCTCCAGCTCAGCATGAGATTAGGATAGCTGTTCCTTAGGCAGAGCAGCTCCGACTTGAGAGGTACAAGAAGTACCACCCACTTGAGTTCAACCGGCTAGCTTCGGATGATGCCCTGGGTTTTCTTAAGGGGTGTCATCTCATTCTTCGCACTATGTTGTGGAAATGAGTGGATTTTCTTTCACTGCTTTCCAGTTGAGGGGAGCAGCTTATCAGTGGTGGCGTGCCTTTGATCTTAGTAGCCCGGACGAGGCATCTTCACTTACTTTGGCTCAGTTTTCCGAGATGTGCTTACTTGAGTTTTTCCCTCAGAGCTTCAAAGATGCTTGGCGTGCGGAGTTTAAGCAGCTACGCTAGGGTGCCATGACTGTGTCAGAGTATGCAGTCCGTTTCAGCAATTTGGTTCGCCATGCATCAGCTTTGGTTGTCACTGTTAGAAAGAGGGCTCGGTGCTTTATTGAGGGACTCCACCCTAGTATTCGGACCAACATGGCCAGAGAGCTAGAGTTCGATATTACTTACTAGCAGGCCGTGAGTATTTCCCGGAGGATTAAGAATATGTTAGCCCGGGACAGGGAGGAGAGAGAGGCCAAAAGGTCTCGAGAGACTGTCATTTTTCAGGAGCCTGTGCACAAGCAGCACGTTATGGTAGGGGTTTTGTGAGTCGCCCTGTTCATTCGGCTCTTCCAGCAGCCAGCGGTATTCCATCTCCTCCTAGACCTCAAGAGCCTTATTATGCACCAGGAGTATCTCAGGTGCCTCTTGCTCAAGGTGCTATCACTGGTCATCCCAGCAGGCCAGTTCAGAGTCAGCAGCGGCCGCCACGTCCTCCAAGGGGTTCCTTTGAGTGTGGTGACCCTCATCAGATGATTAGAGATTTCCCCAGAGCGAGGAGGGGTGCACCACCTCAGACTTATCAGGGTGCACCCCCTCAGATTTATCAGGCTCCACGCCTTCCATCAGGTCATCCAGGTATTCCTCCAGCCCCAGCTGCTACCCGACCACTTCAGACAGCTCGAGGTGGAGGCCCGGGAGGTCGACTTCGCCCTAGAGGGGGAGGGCAGGCTAGGTACTATGCTCTTTCGGCCCGGTCCGAGGCCATTGCTTCAGATTCAATCATTACAGGTATTTTTCCCGTTTGTCATAGGGATGTATCGATACTATTTGACCCAGGATCTACATATTCATATGTGTCTTCCTATTTTTCTTCACATCTGGGGATAGCTCGGGACTCTTTGAGTTCCCTTGTTTATGTTTCTACTCCGGTGGGAGATTCTCTTGTTGTAGACCGCGTATATCGGTCATGTTTGATTACTATCAGTGGCAAAGCTGATTTGCTACTACTCAATATGGTATATTTCAATGTTATTTTGGGTATGGACTAGCTGTCTCTCTATTATGCTATTCTTGATTGTCACGCCAAGACCGTGACGCAGGCTATGCCAGGATCTCCGAGGTTAGAGTGGAGAGGTTCCTTGGAGTATACTCCCCGCCGAGTCATTTCTTTCCTTAAGGCTCAGTGGATGGTTGGGAAGGGGTGCGATGCAAATTTGGCTTATGTGAGAGATGTGAGTACTGAGACCCTTACAATGGAGTCAGTTCCAGTTGTTAGAGACTATTCTGATGTATTTCCAGCTGATGTTCCTAGTATGCCACCTGATAGAGACATTGATCTCGGCATTGACTTGTTGACGGGCACTCATCCCATTTCCAATCCTCCTTATCGCATGGCTCCTCCTGAGTTGAAGGAGTTAAAGGAGCAGTTACAGGAGTTTCTTGAGAAGGGATTCATCAGTCCTAGTGTATCACCTTGGGGCGCTCCAGTATTATTTGTGAAGAAAAAGGATGGCTCGATGCGAATGTGTATTGACTACCGGCCGCTGAATAAGGTGACAGTGAAGAACAAGTTCCCATTGCCTCACATTGATGATCTATTTGACCAGTTACAGGGTGCTAGAGTGTTCTCCAAGATGGATCTAAGTTTAGGTTATCATCAGCTGAAGATTCGGGAACGGGATATCCCGAAAACTGCCTTCAGGACCAGATATGGCCACTATGAGTTCCTCGTTATATCATTCGGGCTGACTAATGCCCTAGCAGCCTTCATGCATTTGATGCACAACATATTTCGGCCTTATCTTGATACTTTCGTCATTGTGTTCATCGATGACATTCTTGTATATTCTAGGTCTCAGGTGGACCATGAGCAACACTTGAGGACTGTGCTTCAGACATTGAGGGAGAAGAAGTTGTATGTCAAGTTTTCTAAGTGCGAATTTTGGCTTGATTCTGTGGCATTCTTAGGCCACGTGGTGTCTTCGGATGGGATCAAAGTAGATCCGAAGAAGGTGGAGGCGGTTCAAAGTTGGCCCAGACCGTCCTCAGCTACTGAAATCCACAGTTTTCTCGGTTTGGCTGGGTATTATCGCTGTTTTGTGGAAGGATTTCATCCATTTCAGCGCCTATGACCAGATTGACCTAGAAGGGTGCATCTTTTATATGGAATGAGGAGTGTGAGCAGAGCTTTCAAAAGCTCAAGACATCCCTGACTACAGCTCCTGTGTTGGTTTTGCCTACCGATTCCGGATCTTGTACAGTTATATTGATGCTTCGAGGATTGTTTTGGGAGCGGTGTTGATGCATGAAGGTAGGGTGATTGCCTATGCGTCCAGGCAGTTGAAGGTCTATGAGAAAAACTACCCTGTTCACGATCTCTAGTTGCTAGTGATTATTCACGCTCTGAAGATATGGCATCATTATTTATATGGTGTTCCCTGTGAGATATTCACGGATCACCGGAGTTTACAGCACATATTCAGGCATAAGGATCTAAATTTGTGCCAGCGTAGCTGGTTAGAGTTGCTAAAGGACTATGACATCACTATATTATACCACTTGGGGAAGGCCAATGTGGTGGCCGACGCCTTGAGTCGTTGGGCGGAGAGTTTGGGGAGTTTGGCATACCTTCATGCAGCTGAGAGGCCTCTAACCTTAGATGTTCAGTCCTTAGCCAGTCAATTCGTGAGATTGGATCTTTCTGAGCCTTGCCGGGTATTATCTTGTGTGGTTGCTCGATCTTCCCTTCATGACCATACTAGAGAGCGCCAATATGATGATCCTCACCTTTTGGTCTTCAGGATAGAGTCCGACGGGGTGATGCTAGAGATGTGACTATAGGAGAGGATGGGGTGATGAGGATGCAGGGCCGTATCTATGTGCCAATTGTAGATGGGCTTCTGGAGTTGATTCTTGAGGAGGCCTATAGTTCGCGGTATTCCATCCATCCGGGTATCACGAAGATGTACCAGGATCTGAGACAGCACTATTGGTGGCGAAGTATGAAGAAAGATATAATAGAGTTTGTACCCAAGTGTCTCAACTGTCAGCAGGTCAAATGTGAGCATCAAAGACCGAGAGGGTTACTTCAGAAGATTGAGCTTCCAGAGTGGAAGTGGGTGCGGATCACCATAGAATTTGTGGTTGGACTTCCTCAGACTTTGAGTAAGCCTGATGCTATTTGGGTGATTGTGGATCGGCTGACCAAATCAGCCCATTTAATTCCGGTACTGACTATATATTCATCGGAGAGGTTGGCTGAGATTTATATCAGAGAGATTGTTCGCCTCCACGGTATTCTAGTATCTATCATTTCAGACAAAGGTATACAATTCACTTCACGGTTCTGGAGAGCTGTTCAGCAGGAGTTAGGCACCAGGGTAGAGTTGAGCATAAATTTTCACCCTTAGAGTCCGAGCGCATGATTCAGATCCTCGAGGATATACTCCGTGTCTGTGTGATGGATTTTGGAGGGTCATGGGATCGATTCTTGCGTCAGGCAGAGTTTGCTTACAACAACAGCTTCCAGTCTAGCATTCATATGGCGCCATATAAGGCATTGTATGGTAGGCGGTGCAAGTCTCCCGTGGGATGGTTTGAGCCGGGCGAGGCCCGATTGGTGGGTACAGACTTTGTTCAGGATTCCCTGGACAAGGTGAAGGTGATTCAGGAGAGACTTCTCACAGCTCAGTCCAGGCAAAAGAGGTATGCGGATCGGAAGGTTCAGGACTTGTCGTTTATGGCTCGTGATCGGGCTTTGCTTCGGGTATCGCCTATGAAGGGCGTCATGACGTTCGGGAAGAAAGGAAAGCTGAGTCCGAGATTTATTGGCCCTTTTGAGGTGTTGCGACGTGTTGGGGAGGTTGCTTATTGGCTAGCCCTTCCTCCCAACCTAGCAGGGGTTCATCCGGTGTTCCACGTCTTCATGCTCCGGAAGTATCACGCTGACCCGACTCATGTTTGGATTTCAGCTCGGTCCAATTGGACAAGGATCTATCATATGTTGAGGAGCCTGTGGCTATATTAGACAGGGAGGTCAGAAAGATCAGATCAAAGGATATTGCGTCAGTAAAGGTTCAGTGGAGGGGTCAGCTAGTCGAGGAGGCGACTTGGGAGACTGAGCAGGATATGCAGAGTCATTACCCTCATCTTTTCCCAACTCCAGGTATGTTTCTATGCTCGTTCGAGGACGCAGGATTTTCTTAAGAGGGGGAGGATGTAACGACCCGGCCGGTCGTTTTATGAATTTGTGCCCCAAACCCCTATTTACTGCTTCTCCCATGTCTTTTTATGTTATTGGAACCTGTCGTTGCATTGAGTGATGAAATTCGAAGTGATTTTTAATACATAGTCCATAAATGTGGAATTTAGCTTTACAAATCTGGCCATAGCTAGAGATGTGTGAAGACAGATCCGGAATAGAATTCCTTCGACTCAGTTAGCTCCGTTGGGTGATTTTGGGGTTAGGAGCGTACTCGGAATGTGTTTTCGTGGTCGGTTGTGGATTTAGGCTTTAATTGGGGAAAGTTAGAAATTCAACGAGTTCGACCGATAGGTGAGATTTTGATATAGGACTCGAAATGGATTTCCGGAAGCGACAGCAGGTCCGTAATGTCATTTATAACCTGTGTGCAAAATTTGAGATCATTCGGATGAGTTAAGACGTGTTTCATCGTCGGATGTGAATTCTAGAATTTTCCTAAGTTCTTAGGCTTGAATCTATGCATAATGGATGATTTTGATGTTATGAGATGTATTTTTAAGGCTCGACCAAGTTTGAATGAGGTATTAGGGTTGGTTGGTAGGTTTGGTTGAGGTCCCGGGGCCCTCGGGGGCGTTTCGGGTGCCCAAACGGGCATAGTAGGCCTAAGTCCTTTGCTGGTTTTTCTGGTTTTACAGCAGCAGGTAAGTGTTCTCTGCGATCACGTGAGTCAGTCCGCGATTGCGTAATGTTGGATGGGGGTGGTCAGAATTTTTGCTTCGCGATCGCAGAAGTCCAGCCGCGATCACATTGTTCTGGTCAGTTAGTCTCCGCGATCGCATGCCCAGGATCGCTGTGAGGTGCAGTGTTTTGCTCTACGCTCTCGCGTGGACTCAGACGCGATCGCATTGATGTAGGGTCAGAAGCTCCGCGATCGGCAGAACTTTAATCGCGATCACGATGAAGGATTCCCAGGCACGTGTTTCATTACCCTCCGCGATCGCGACTCATTATACGCGATCGCGTAAGAAAAATGCCTGGGCAGAGTATTAAAACCGCAAATTCGAGAGTTTATGCCATTTTCATATTTTTGAATTTGAGAGCTCGGGAAGGGCGATTTTTGAACATTTTTGCACCTGGGTAACTGGGGTAAGTGATCTCTATCCCTTATAGATCATATTCCAATCTTAAATTCAACCTTTAATTTCGAAAATTATGGGAAAAATGGGATGAACATCGTAGGCCGAATTATTGAGTTTTGGTTGGGTACTTGACCTCCGATTTGAGAGGTTCTTATATGGTTAGACTTGTGAGTGAATGGGTGTCCGCAAAATATAAATTTTACGCGATTCCGAGACATGGGCCTACGGGATTTTTTGGGCGAATTTTCTAAATTTGCGTTCTACCTTATAAATAAATAGTTGTCTTGTTCCCTTGAAATGATATTTACACCATGCAATCAATTTGAATAGATTTGGGCCACCCGGAGTCCGATAATCATGACAAGCGCTTGGTATTAAGTTGATTAGCGTAGTCTAGGTAAGTGGATTGCCTAATTCCGTGTTGGGGATCTTCCCTTAGGCATCTTTATACTGATTTTATTATGTGGACGTCGTGTACGCGAGGTGACGAGTGCGTACATGGGTCATTATTGCTTAACTCCTATTTTTCTCCCATAAAAATGCTCATTTTCATTCATATATTACTGTTTCCTATCTTAATTGAGTAGATAGCCTAAGTGTAAGCATGACTACCTGTTCTGACTTGAATCCCTCTTATTTGCTAATAGTCACATCATGCTTAGGTAGTTTTACGCTATCCTTACCTGTTGTTTTTCCTGGATTGTTTACTTAAGCCATAATTGACATACTTCTGTTTAGCATGTTTAAATTGGGACTACGGACCGAGATCCAGGAGCTTTCCCCCTGTACTGCATTCATATTTAAATTGGGACTATGTACCGAAATCCGGGAGCTTTCCCCCTGTACTGAGATGCATATTTAAATTGGGACTACGGACCGAGATCCAGGAGCTTTCCCCCTGTACTGCATTCATATTTAAATTGGGACTATGTACCGAAATCCGGGAGCTTTCCCCCTGTACTGAGATGCATATTTAAATTGGGACTACAGACAGAGATCCGGGAGCTTTCCCCCCTGTATTGCATAGCATATTTAAATTGGGACTACGGACCGAGATCCGAGAGCTTTCCTCGTGTACTGCATTGCACATTTATTGTTGAGATATATGATGTGCTTAGCCAATGGCTCTCTTTATGTTACTAAATCTTTTTGTTTCCGTTAAACCTGTTTATCATTGCTTGTATATCTTTCTCTATTTCAAAAATTGTATATTGACTTGTTTTACAAACTCGGTAGGGTCTCTACCTGAACTCGTCACTACTTGACTGAGGTTAGGCTCGACACTTACGGAGTACCGGATGTGCAGTAATCACGCCCTTTCCTACGCATGTTTTCCCCATGTGCAGATCCAGGTACCAGCCTTAGTATCGTGGCTAGGAGTTGTCTACCAGCAGCTAGGAGACCGCGAAGTAATTCTGCCGTGTCCGCAGAATCTCACGAGTCCTCTTCTACTCTAGCATAGGCATATAAAGACTTGTACATTTTTCCAATTGTTTCCTTGTATAGAGCCATATTTGTTAAAGAGCTTGTGACTATGGTGACATTCCGGGTTTTGGGAAGTAAAACTGTATATGCTGAGCAGCTACGTTATATCTATTTGATATCCTTTCTGTCTTTATTTTATTGATTTTGTCATTTCCCGCAAGTTCTAGGCTTACCTAGTCATAGAGACTAGGTGCCGCCACGATACCCTTCGGAGGGTAAATTGGGCCGTGACATATGAATCATACAAACTTAGCCGTCTAACAATCCCAAGATTTAGTAGTAAGGTCTCAAAGATTTGATGTTCCTTACATAATATGTTCCCTCTACAATTTGGGCTTTGAAGTGAAAGTGATTAGATGTATCATCTTGCTTCGTGTAGTAGGACATAGTGCAAACATTATGTTGTTATTTAATGTTCATTTATATGTCTGTAGTCGTCATGTTGTCTGGATTTCTGTTCCATGTAGCTAAAGAGAGAGCTGATGTCATAATTTTAGATGATAATTTTTCAACAATTGTGACTCTAGCCAAATAGGGGCGCCAGTTTATGTGAATACTCAAAAGTTCATTCAATTTCAGCTGACTGTAAATGTTGTTGCCTTGATTGTCAATTTTTCTTTAGTCTGTTTGACAGGTAGAATATCTTGACCTAATAAAATTACTCCATCCATTTCAGTTTATCTGAACCATTTCAGAGTACTTTTCGGTTGATGATTTTATCTTCAGCTACAGAATATTACTCTTGGTTGATAATTTTGTAGTGCCAATGAATGCACGGCTAAATGCTTGTATGTCTGTATGGAATATTTTGATCACTAAGATTGAAAAATCAATATGACCACAATATTCAAACTCACCATACAAATCTTTATAGGCACAACACTAAAATTTGATCTACTATTTCAATCAGCAACTAGGACTTCTCTGAATGTATATATGCATTACTCCACAAGAAGGAAGATTTTCTAGCTATAGTTGTTCAAGATTTTGACTTGAAACAAGAAGATAGAATTCAACGTTTTAATAGAAATACAATAATTGCCCAACGGGCATTCTCTTTCCTCATACTCATTTCATTTTTCTGTAGAGGAGGTGAATCTAAAGTACAGAAGGATTATCAAATACTAGAATTCATAATTCCCATAAATGAGCATTGGGCAGTGTTATACCTGGCTTGATGCTACTGCTAGGCAAGAATTTTATGAACATCGCAGAAACAGAAAGAAGTACAAGTTAATTTCTCCAACACCAAGTGAATTACTAGCTAACTATAGAACTGTTCGAAAGATAAGCAAGTTAATTACTCAATAACCATAAGACTATCTTACAAGGTTTCCTGCAGATGTTCAGATTGGCTCAATTCTCTGAAGCCTAATTTTCTCTCTAAATTTTGCAATGAACTCATCTTCCTTCTTGTCAACATCAGTAGCAGTCTCAGTTTTCAACTTTGATATGCTGCTAAGTGATAATTTAACATAATATAGCATTTTGTAATTGTGTTCGATTTGTTAATTTTCAAGTTCAGACACATTGGTTTGAAGTTGTTGTCTTTGATTATTGGTAGTGATACCAGTATGACTTGTTTAAAGCTAATTTTTATATGAAGTGTTACAATTTTCCTAGTAACTCCCCAGTTTATCGTACAATATTGACTTGAAATTCTGGTCGTGTTTCAGTGAATGTCATTTAATTGTAGTATTTGAATACCACTTGTTTAATTGTAGTATTTGAAATTTGGAAAATCTGGAGACTTGAAGGAACCACTGGAAGCAGTAGTCAAATACATCTCCAGCCCCACAAAGTATTTTTCTCAGGTAGTGTTTCATTAATTCATATGCATTGATTGAGTTACCTCCTATTTGTAGATGATGTAGTTTTCCTTCCGCAAATATATTCTACAATTTTTTCTATGCATGAGAGTTGAGTTTTAGGTATGTGTGATATGGGGTGTAGATCTGGACTACCTGCACTACTCTGTTTCATTCCCTACTTGCACTACTCTGTTTCTGCATGTCTTAAGTTTTCTTTCTTTGTTTTAGTTACTCTGCTTCGATAATTGAGTCTTCCTTTGTATAGTTAGCTTATCACTCACTAGTTCCTAAAACTGAAAAATATCCAATCTGATTTCGTTATAGCGGATATTTATTCTCATGCATTTCCCTCATTTGGTATATTCCTTGAGCTGATGGTCCATTGGAAACAACCCCTCTACCTTCAATTTTTTAATGCGAAATGTATCATTCACAAATTTATACTAAGCTGACCTTGCTTACCTTGAATACTAATTTCGGTGATTCGAATATATTATATAGGATATCCATGGATTATGGTGATAAAATTTGGATGAATCTCCTTAGATGGACGGATAAGTATATAGCTGGAGTGAATAATATTCTTGATAAGCCATTTGAACGAGCCGCCCAAGGAAATGAAATATTATGCCCATGCAAAAAGTGAATTAATCTCTATTGGCATTATATAAATGTGGTGGAGGATCATTTGGTTGTTCATGTGTTTGTTCATGGTTATACCAAATGAGTTTTCCATGGGGAGGGATTTTCCTCGAGAAATACACGTTCTCCAAGCAATGATGATGAAGGTTCTAACATGCGTGACGATATTGATGGAATGCTTAATGATACATTTAGAAATATAGAGGGCCAGGCAAGGGATGAAAAACGAGTTGGGGAAAGACAATCTGAAGAAGAAAGGAAATTTTTCAAATTACTAGAGGAAGGAAAATAAGAGTTATATCCGGGGTGTGAAAATTTCAGTAAACTGAGTTTACTATTCGGTTGTACTTGCTTAAATCCTTGCATGGGTTTAGTAATGTAGCTTTCTCAGATTTGTTAGAGGTTATAAAAGAGGCATTTCCCTTTGCTCATGTACTAAAACCTTTCTACAAGGCTAAAAACATGATAAAATATTTGGGTCTTCATTGTGAAAATATACATGCATGCCCCAATGATTGCATGTTATTTTGGAAAGAAAATGAGAAGGCCGATAATTGCTCTATTTGTGGGTCTTCAACATGGAAGAATGCTGGTATTTTGACTAATGCAAGCTCTAAAACCCCTAAAAAAGTTTTAAGGTACTTTCCTTTAAAGCCTAGGCTTCAGAGGATATTCATGTGTCCTGAAACGGCTGCTACGATGAGATGTCATGGTAATGAATGACTCAGTGATGGGAATCTAAGACATCCTGCTGATGGGGAAGCTTGGAAGGATTTTGATTCTTTGCACCCAGATTTCTCTAGCGATCCTCTTAATGTTAGATTGGGTCTTTCAAGTGATGGTTTCAACCCGTTTCGGACGATGAGCATTTCTCATAGCACGTGTCCTGTTATGTTAATGAACTATAATTTATCACCGTGGATTTGCATGAAGCCAGAGTATAAAATGTTGTCTATGATCATTCCAGGTCCATCGTCTCCAGGAAATGATATAGACGTGTACCTACAACCATTAATTGAAGAATTGAAGGAACTATGGGAAACAAATATATACACATTTGATGCGGTTACCAACCAAACTTTTTGAATGCGTGCTGCCTTATTGTGGACAGTCAGTGATTTTCCAGCTTTAACTATGCTTTCAGGATGGAGCATTAAGGGGAAATTGGCATGACCCACTTGCAATTATGACACATGCTCTCAATATCTCAAACATAGACACAAGATGTATTACTTGGGTCATCGAAGTTTTTTTCCTCTTTATCATCCATTCCAAAGAGATAAGAAGTCATTTGACGGTAAAGACGAGCAAAGACTTCCAACTGCTCCTTTGTCGGGTGAGGTAGTATTTGAAGAGCTGGTTGAATTCAATAATATCTTTGGAAAGGGAACTAAAAAAAGGCCTCGGAGTGCTAAGGGTCCGTGGAAAAAAAGATGCATTTTTTGAATTGCCATATTGGGTGCATAACAAATTAAGGCACAATCTTGATGTGATGCACATTGAGAAAAACATATGTGATAGTTTGCTTGGGACTTTATTGGAAGTGGATGGAAAGTCAAAGGACCATGAAAATTCTCGCTATGACTTGCAAGAAATGGGGATAAAAAAGGAGCTACAGTCAAAAACAAATAATGATGGAACTACAAGTTTGGCTAAATCTTGTTTCTACATGAAACCAAAAAGAGAAAAGTTTATTTTGTATTGTCATGAAAAATGCTAAATTACCAAAAGGGTGTGCTTCAAAATATTTCAGAATGTGTGCATGTGAAGGAGATGAAAATATCAGGGTACAGGAGTCATGCGCTCATTTTATGATGCATTACTTGCTCCAGGTTGTTGTTAGAAAAGTGTTGCCCGGGAATGTTTCATTGGCCTTGATTAGATTGGGAAATTTCTTTAGAGCTATATGTCGTAAGGTCATAAGAAAAAGAGATCTTGAAAAAATGCAATCTGAAATTGTTGAAATAACATGTGAGCTTGAAAAATATTTCCATCCAACATATTTTGACATAATGCCACATTTGCCTGTTCATTTGGTGAATGAAATTAAGCTTGGGGGTCAAGCTCATCTTCGTTGGATGTATCCCATTGAGAGAAACCTATGTAAGTAAAAGGAATTTGTACGCAATCGATCTTGTCGAGAAGCGTCAATAGCAGAGAGTTTTTTGGCTGATGAGTGCTTGACTTTTTGTTCGAGATACCTACATGATGGCGTGAAGACAAAATTCAGTAGGTACCAAACTGTGGATGATGAGTGCTCTCAAAATTTGTCAGCTTTATTCCCTAATATAGGCCATCCAATTGGAAGTAAGAAAAAAAAATACTTTTCGCATGGATTCACAGTTATGTGTTGAAGCACATCGATATGTACTGTTGAATACTGGAGATGAGCAAATGGAAAAGTTTATCGAGTAAGATAAATTTTATATTAATTTTATTTATATTTTATATTTGTTTATTACATGATTAAACTTGAAATATTCATGATTGCAGGAAACGTAAGAATTTAATTGTTAATCACAGTAGATCAAATGCATGGGAAAGAGCGGGGAATCATAGTCAGGAATTGAGTAATTGGTTTAACGAGAAAGTTAAAAATATTGTAGTGCCAGATTATTTATGATGGCTAGCCAAAGGGCCCAATATGGTGAAAAAAAGATATACTGCATATTTTATTAATGGATACCCATTTCATACAAAATAATGGGATTCCCGATGCAAGACTCAAAATAATATAGTGACTTTATCGGTAACAACTGATAGTATTGCTAGTGCTAGGGACCAAAATCCCATCGACGGTGAGGTTATCTATTATGGAGCTATTCAAGATATCATTTAGGTTGATTATTGGGGTTGATTTAGTGTTGTAATATTTAGATGTGATTGGTTTCGTAATGAAATAGATGATTATGGGTTAAATCGTGTGTACTTCAATAGATTATGCAGTACAAATAACCCTTTTGTGTTGGCATCACAAGTTTATCAAGTTTTTTATGTGGAGGATCCAATTGAAAAATATGTTTATTATGCGAGGAATAAAGTACCGATTGATTTGTATGATCTAGATGAAGGGAATTGTCCCAATATTGGGGACACGTTTTGGAGGGAACCTAATAATGGCATTGATCCCTCCACTAGATTACTTGATGTTGACGTTAGATGGTCAAGAAAAGATGTACCCCTTGATATTGTTCATATTCCAACTAATGCACAACATTCATATAATCCTAGCAGGATTTGGGATCTATTAACTTTGTTGCTACTGCTGAATTAATTGATAGAGAACTATTATTATTTTTGGCAATATAATCCTGCTAATGTTGTTGCTAACCTATTTGATATTTATTTAATTCAGAAATAACTTATAATTGCTTTCTATTAATGCTTTTTCTAACCTATTTCGCGTTTGCTTTTTTGAATCTGACAGAGATTTTAACAGACATGAATCAAGAAGAGTGCTCAAGAAAAAACTAAAAAATATCCAATTGCATTGCAGCTGGATCACTTGCATCTTTGCGAAACCAAAAGGTTTCGTCGCTGACAACCAAAACAACCTTCCAAGCTATAAGGTCTAATAAAAATGAAGAAAGATAACCAGAATCTCAAACACTTGCATTTTTGCGAAAGCAATCATTGACAACAAAAAGAACCTTTCGTGAAAATGTAAATGTTTCGCAAAGATCTCAATTGCAAGAAAAAGTGCAGTAGGTGCTATTAATTTCTACCTCTTCTACAACACAAGGAGTACACGAACAAGTGCTCCATCACTCCTACATCACAAGTTGTGCATGAAGATACTACCAATGATGAAGAAATTGATCAATAAGAATATTCTACCAATCATGAAGCAATTGAACAATCTGAGGAACCAGACAAGTATATATAAATTTTAATCATAAAATTAACTAATAGTTGTGATTGGTGATTATGATTTTTTTGTATTAGTGCAGGCCCTTCCGCGCCAAAAGGAAAAAGAGGCCCTACTCAAATTCATAGGGTGCACGGAAAGAAGGACCATAAAATAATCGTGCTAAATGAGTTAGATCAACCCATTGGTCCTACTGATGAAGTTGTGAAAGAGTTGGGTAGCTTCCTCGGTACATTAGGAAGGAATGAGACCTTTTGTCCTCTTAATGTATTTGATTGGAGGAAAGTAGATACAAAAAATTATATTTGGAAATATGTCAAGGTTTGAAGTTCCTAATGTTCAATAACCATTGATGATATTTCACATTTTATTTTACTAACCTAATTGCAATAAATTTATAGGAAAAATACGATATTCCTGAAGAGGCGAAGAGATGGGTTTTTGATTCAGTTTGTAGTGCTTGGAGAAAGTATAAAAGTAACTTGAAGAGAAGTCACTTTGAAGCATATGAGAATGACGAGCTTCGAATGGAGAATATGCCGAAAGATGTTCCGGCGGCTCACTTCAAAGATCTTCTTGAATATTGGAACTCCGACACCGCCAAGGTACTTCCTTTTCGTTATTTGAAACTAAGATTGATTTTTTATGTTTACCAACAACTGATTTCTATCGGGTAAAAGTAGAACATTCACCCGCAATTTCTTCTTTGCAAAAAGGAGATGACCAATTGATAAAGGTTGGATCAATCTAGTTGGATGATAAATCGTATCTGTGTCTGAACTTAAATATAAAAGCGTTTTGTTTTTGTCAAGCCCCGATATGCTCAACAACTGATCAAATGATCTATATGTTACTAAACTTCATGTGCTCCTCAATTCTTTCTACTTCCTGTAATTTTTTTTTTGTAAAGCCAAGAAAAAAAGAGCTTATACTGATATGAGAGAAGGAGGTGGTAGTGGGGTGTGTGTCTTTGTGTTTGGAGGGGCGGGTAATAGGGTTTTTGGGGTTCTATCTGTAAAAGTTAATAGGGTCTAATAAATTGTCCAGATTCAAAAATTTCTTTTGGGCTTATGTCATACACATCTTACGTTTAAGTCTTTAGACTAGTTCAATAATTGCATAGTATTAATTACTTGACACACATTTTCGCTTTAATGTTCAGTTTCTTAATTCAGTGTAGAAACATTGGGGCAAGAATGAGTTTGACNAAATCGATCAACCCATTGGTCCTACTGATGAAGTTGTGAAAGAGTTGGGTAGCTTCCTCGGTACATTAGGAAGGAATGAGACCTTTTGTCCTCTTAATGTATTTGATTGGAGGAAAGTAGATACAAAAAATTATATTTGGAAATATGTCAAGGTTTGAAGTTCCTAATGTTCAATAACCATTGATGATATTTCACATTTTATTTTACTAACCTAATTGCAATAAATTTATAGGAAAAATACGATATTCCTGAAGAGGCGAAGAGATGGGTTTTTGATTCAGTTTGTAGTGCTTGGAGAAAGTATAAAAGTAACTTGAAGAGAAGTCACTTTGAAGCATATGAGAATGACGAGCTTCGAATGGAGAATATGCCGAAAGATGTTCCGGCGGCTCACTTCAAAGATCTTCTTGAATATTGGAACTCCGACACCGCCAAGGTACTTCCTTTTCGTTATTTGAAACTAAGATTGATTTTTTATGTTTACCAACAACTGATTTCTATCGGGTAAAAGTAGAACATTCACCCGCAATTTCTTCTTTGCAAAAAGGAGATGACCAATTGATAAAGGTTGGATCAATCTAGTTGGATGATAAATCGTATCTGTGTCTGAACTTAAATATAAAAGCGTTTTGTTTTTGTCAAGCCCCGATATGCTCAACAACTGATCAAATGATCTATATGTTACTAAACTTCATGTGCTCCTCAATTCTTTCTACTTCCTGTAATTTTTTTTTTGTAAAGCCAAGAAAAAAAGAGCTTATACTGATATGAGAGAAGGAGGTGGTAGTGGGGTGTGTGTCTTTGTGTTTGGAGGGGCGGGTAATAGGGTTTTTGGGGTTCTATCTGTAAAAGTTAATAGGGTCTAATAAATTGTCCAGATTCAAAAATTTCTTTTGGGCTTATGTCATACACATCTTACGTTTAAGTCTTTAGACTAGTTCAATAATTGCATAGTATTAATTACTTGACACACATTTTCGCTTTAATGTTCAGTTTCTTAATTCAGTGTAGAAACATTGGGGCAAGAATGAGTTTGACCGGAGGAGGGGGGTTGTAACTTGGGCTACAGTTAGCTGGTGGTTGTGTTTTCTTTTTCCTTTGCTTTCCTTTTACTTCCTTAGTTGTTTGGAGTTTTAGACTGAGTTAAAAGCTACAGGAAGCAAAAGGCATAATGGCCAGGCTTCTAGGATAGTTTAATGAGTAACTTGTAGTGAGTGGTTTACGTTATATGTCAGTTTCTAGTTGAGACAATGATAGATCTTTCTTTGGCTGTGAATTCCAATGTGCATTGTGTTATAGGGAGTAGTGGAGAATTCTTCACTTTGTATTTAATGATCTATGTTCCCAAAGCTAGGTTCTGCTGCTAATGCACAAACCTCTCAGACCACCTTAGATGGTAGTCCTTGATCCAGGTTCCAGGTTCTTGAACAAGTATTCTAGGATCCAGGTTCTTGCACAAGTATCCTATTACTTATGTAAATATAGATGCATGCAAAATTTTGTGTATTGTCTAAAAGAAAATAACTAGCATTATAGATACTATGGATTTGTTGTAATCTATTATTTTGTAGAACGAAACAAGTTCAATTTTTGGTACTGATTACAGTACCTTAAATCTAACAGGCAGCTTTTTTATAAACTTATCTACAGACACATAAATCACTTTTCTTTCCTGCAATACTAATGTTCTGGTATGATCTTATAGTGAATATTAATGTCTGGATGTACAAACACTAATCTCATTAAAAAAATCTCAACTTTTATTTATAATACCTTTTTCATCGTAAAATTCGTCTTGTCAATCTTTGCTGGTTTATTTGCAAAAAACGTCCTAAATCAATATTGAGAATCGGAAAAAGTTGAAGCATCCACACACAGTTGACGCATTTGCATCAGTCATAGGACCTGAGCACCCAGGTCGGGTAAGATTGTATGGACGGGGAGTTAACAAGACTGTCTTAAAAAAGATAAAAGAAAATTTTGGATCCTCTCTAAATGCTACTAATGAGAGAATGGAACATAAAATGGAGGAAATGGAAGAGAGGATGCAAAAAATTGCTGGAAAAGCTCAATGCAAAAAAGGAAAAAATGCTAGACGAGCTCAATGCTCAAAAGGATGCTATGGAACAAGATATTACGATGAATATCTTTACACGACTTCAACGTCTCAACCCCGATTTAAGACTTGATACTGACATGCTAATATTCAGTGCTCGTGCACTTGGTGAAGCTGCTTCTTTACAACAAGGTGCTATTCATACAATCAATTGTCTATCCGCTGGAAGTAACAATCAATGTTAGTCCATAGAAAATGTTACACATATTCTCTTTCCTCTTATTCTCCTCTTTTTTAGGACCTCAATTGTGAACTACCATAGGAAATCTAGTAAATGCTCTCTGCTTAAATACTTTAACAAATTATCTATTCTCCTTTCTTTCTTTTTAACTTTTGCTCGAGTACCATAGGAAGCATAGTAAATGCTCTTTGCCTAGTAATAGTTTTTTGTAGCTCTTTAAGTTGATACAGTTGAACCATGATAGAGTTCTATACTAGATGATAGTATAGGGAGTTCCATGGCTTTGAAAAATAGAAAACTATGCAAACCGTTGAAACCTATTAATCACTAACTTATTATAAAGCAAAAAGGTTTAGCTTATAGCTTTTTGATTTGCACCAGACTATCAGTGATCCATACTCAAATAGATTGAGTAAGATTGCTCTTCTTACAGCTAGTTCCTGGAGGGAAAATTAATAAAATGTGAAGAATATTACTAACCAATGTCAATGTGTTTGTCAAACGGATTAGACTCAGCAGCTCCAGTTCCTATCACCAATAGAGGACTGAGAAATTGGTGAATAAAGAATCTGATTCCTAAATTGACTTTACTGTATATAGGTAAGTAATGACTTCATGCATGAAGATGGCAATATGCTCTTTGTCTTATGTTTTCCTTTTTTCTAGCAGTACTATCTTCCATCCAATAGCTCTTTTGCTGCTCCAAACCATCCTTCAGAGCAATAAATGTTTGGGTTCCTCGTGCATTATATTTTTGCTAAGTGCCTTGGACATTGCAGAACTCGGATATAACAGAATCCGTATACCTTAGTGCTTGTTATGGTTAGAAAGCTTGAATCATGTGAGGTAAATTTGCTTGTGTTATATAATGTTGACTTTAACATTAATTGGTTAGACCTTCTAATTTGCTAGTCTCAAATATAATGTTCTTTCATTAGATTGTAATATATTCTGGTGCTTCTTGAATTTAAAATGATTGAATCATGTGAGGGAAGTACAGAAGCTACCAGCAGCTTGGTATTGTTGGTAAAGCAAATGCAATTTTGAGAGACTATAAGCATGTATAATTCATGATGTTATAGTTGTGAAGTTAAGATTTTGATTTGTTTGTCTATAAGCCTAATTATTGTTGTCATGAGAATTTGCAAATCCATGATGAAATTTCTGTGTTGTTTCAGTTTCATCAGAATATGTTTGTCTGCTGATCAACTAAAGGACGAAGATGGATAAGTTTTTTGTGTTACTGTCGTTTTAGAGGTCACTGAAGTTGTCTTGTAGTTCTAACAGGAAATTTAGACAATGGAAAGTAGGATCCAGACACAAGGCCTGGCAGTGTTCTTGACTTCATAAACTTGTATTAATATTTATCTTTGGTCTGAGCATAATCCATTTTGTAAATATCACTTTATACTCTTTTGTAGGTGGAGTAGATGAAGAGATGGAAGATGGAGGCAGTGATGAAGATCTAGACCTTACTTGAATTTTGAATTGTTGATTGTTGTAGATGCATATGGCGGTTTCTACAAATATTTGTTATCAAAACATTTTAAAACTTTTGATCTTGAAATATCAAATGTATGTTATTGGTTATTTCGTCAGTATCTATGATTTTATTATTAGCTTGTTGGAAAATTTGGATTATGAATAGTTTCATTTTGCTATTTATACAAATTTTAGTGTTTTGTAGTTTATTGTATATATATATATATATGTAAATCTTTATTTATAATAAGGGCACTATTTTCAATTCAATTAAGTTGTTACAGCTAACAAAATTGTTGCCATAGGACCTGTAAATCGTTCCAAATCAATATAAAAACCGTTGCCATAGGTAGTCCAACCTTTTCCATAGGACATGCCAACCGTTCCAAATAACTAAAAACCGTTGCAGTATGTCATATAACCGTTGCCATAGGACCTGCAAACCGTTCCAAAGTAATCTAAAAACTGTTGTAATATCTTAAAGAAATTGTTGCCATTTCTATAATACTTATAACAATTTAATCAATATAGTAACGGTTATTGACCGTTGCATTTAACGTTATGGTAACGGTTATTAACCGTTGCTGTTGACCAGACTAATCGTTCCAACAGGATGAGTGAAAACCATTGCAATAGACTGTCTATAACAACGGTTATTTGAACCGTTCCAAAAACCGTTCCATAAGCTCTATAGGCACGCCAACTCATGGAACGGGCGCTGAACTGTTGCAATACATCTATGATAACAGTTTACTTACCTATTGGAACGGTTTTCCATGCGTTGCCATAGGCCTATTTTTTGATAGTGGAGAATTGGGTCGTGATAACATAATAGCTAGAAAATTAAGCTTTCAAAATTATCTTGGTTGTTTTCATGCTTAGCGAGGCCATCCGCTACTGGTTTAAGAGAATATACTCAATATTTGTCATTTTCAAGAGCTTATATTTAAAAAAAATATATTTTCAAGGGCTTATATTTTTTATAATTTTATATGCGTCGATAGAGGGTACACGCACATCGTGCGTATCCTAATCACGAAGCCCATAGCGAAATATCCTTCCTTTTACCCTTTAAAATAGATTTTATATTAGTTATAATTGTAATTTAATTATTCTTCTAGTATCTAAGACTTTAAAATCAACTAAATTTTTTTATTAAATCTTCCCTTATTCGAACTACATATATAGAAACTCCTAAATTTTAGACATTTAAAACCAAATTAAAATTTACTTATAAATTCTTTCCTTAAATAAATTGTGTAAAGTAATTTTGACTTTTTCTTATGTGTATTAGATAAAATGTATATAAATGGGTAAATCTATTAATAAATTTTTCTATCAAATTTAAGTCTTCAAAAATAGAAGATTACTATAATATGTAAGCCAAACTTATATAACATACTAAGTCGAGTATGAAAATATATGCAAATAAGTTTAATACGACATGCTTAGTTTTGAAAGTAATAGTAGAGTTTTAATTTAAAGTAATAAGTAATATAATGTACTTTAGGTTAATTATTTGAAATTAGTTGAATACATATTGTAAATATATACACATATTAAATCACAAATTCAATTACAATACTCGAAAAGTAAAACATAGATAAGATAAATTTATATATTGAAATTAATGAAAATAAATTAGATACATTTATTCATAAATAATTTAAGGTAGTAGTAAAGAAAGCTCAAAGAAAACATAGAGAACAAGGTATAAATTAATATTCCCTATTGAATTAGCTATACAGAATCGCCGTTCTTGTTGAAATAAATTTACACATTTATTTTAATTAAAAATAATATTTATATATTTTTTAAAAGTTTTCTACTCATTTTAGATCGGTTACACGCGCAAAGCACATACCAAAAGATTATTTTATACTTAATAACGCACAATCAAGGATTTCTTTGTGGTCCTTTTTCCGTCTTTACTTCTTTTTCTTTTGTGAAAGATAAAGTATCCCTCATCGGTAGTGGAAAGTCTCTTTCTTCTATTTATATTTAAATATTCTTTGTTGGGATTATAAAGAGCCAGTAAAGGGAGTGGTCATGCGCACATGAAAAATTGGTCTGAATGCAAAACGAGTCGTTTTATCCCCCCCACTCCCCCTACGTGCGAGATATATGTGAGGCCTAATCTTGTAACGATCTGGCCGGTTGTTTTGAGCATTTGCACTTCACTCGGTAGTTTACAGGCATGAGTAGCTAATTATGATATATTATGACTTATGTAAATCGTCGCTTTTGGTTTTCAGGTTATTCAGAATCGGGTTGGAAGAATGAATTTTATTGTTGAAGCTTTAATTTTAAAGAGTTGACTAAGTTTGACTTGTTGTGAATTTGACCCTAAAACGGAGTTATTATGGTTCCGTTAGGTCCGGATGGTGATTTTGGACTCAGGCATATTCTGGGATTTGCATTTGGATGTTTCTAGAAGGCTTCAGCACAAAGTAGCGAAAATTGAAAATTTGAAGGGTTAGAAAGTTCATAAGATTGATTGGAACTTGACTATGAGGATATTGGATTCGTATTGTGGTTCCAGGAATTGGAATAGCTATGTTATTTCATTTAGGACTTGTGTGCAAAATTTGGGTTCATTCC
This sequence comes from Nicotiana knightiana, assembly GCA_005239525.1. Taxonomy (NCBI): domain Eukaryota; kingdom Viridiplantae; phylum Streptophyta; class Magnoliopsida; order Solanales; family Solanaceae; genus Nicotiana; species Nicotiana knightiana. The sequence continues at coordinate 90,458 of ML387234.1, read as the reverse complement.
GGGCTGATTTGATATGTTTCAGTGCGAGTAATTGAAGTTGAAAAGTTCAAAGTTCATAGATTCGATATTATATGTTTTGAGGCCTCGAGTAGGTCCGTATTTTGTTATGGGACTTGTTGGCATGTTCCGACGGGGTTCCGAGGGGCTCGAGTGAGTTTCAGACAAGGTTTAGATCATTTCATTGAATATTTGGATTTTTGCTAAGCTGCTGGTTTTGGTGTGATCGCACCTGCAGTAGGTTTGTGCAGGTGCAATGGCCGCAGAAGCAACAAAAGTGTCGCAGAGGCGAGGTGAGTGTTGGGGGAGAAAGACTACAGAAGCGTATATTTGGGTGCATATGCGGAAGGGGAGGTGCGAGGAGATGAAGCGCATGAGCGAGGTATTTTGTAGGTGCAGATGGTGGCTCGCACTTGCGATGTCGCAGAAGCGGATATGTTCTCTGCAGGTACGAGGGTCGAGTCCGCCGCTAATTCTGCAAAAATGGAGGTTATTTCGCAGAAGAAACCCCGCAGAAGTGGCTAATGTGTCGCAGGTGTGAAAATGCTAGTAGAAGCTATAAAGTGAGGGTCGTGATCTTTTCTTCATATTTTGAGATGAGAGACTCGTATTGAGGTGATTTATGGAGAAAATTTCACCATATGAATTGTGGTATGTGTTCTCTACTCGGTTTTGGTTATATTTTATGAATCTATCTTCATTTTTAGCAATTGGTTGATTAATTTAAAGAATGGAATTGGCGGTTTTTGGCCTAAGGTTTCATAATATGAATTTTGAGTTTTTAATATCGAATTAGAGTCGGATTTGAGTGGAACTAGTAACGCTGGACTCGTAATTGAATAGGTTGTCGGATTTTGTGAGTTTTTTTGTGTTATGAGGCGCGGGCCCGAGTGTGATTTTTGGCCAGATTTGGGTTTTGATTAAGGATTCTATCTTTATCATTTGAAATTGCTTGCTTGGGCTTTCTTTGATGTATTGGAGTTGCTTTTGGCTAGTTTTGAGCCGTTTAGAGGTCGCTAAGCGCGTTATGGCATCTTGGGGACATTGCCTGGCTTTCTTGCTAATGGTATTGGCTTGTTCGAGATAAGTAACTCTTCTAAACTTAGTGCTGGGGGTATCAAACCCCGAAATATGTGTTATGTGATTGGTATTGAGGTGACACGCATGATAGGTGTCGGGTGTGCGAGCCTGCAGCATGTGAACTGGGACTCTGTTGATTCTATGGCACTTTATAGTGGTCCTACTTTGTTGATATCCATGTTTTCACCATATGATAAAGTAATTAAGTTGTCAATCATGGTAGATATCATGTTTAGGCGTTATGCCGATATTGTAGGGACCCATAGTGGTCGTTTGTTACTGTTATCTCACTGATTCAATTGACATTTTGTAATCAGTCATATTCATGAATTCATACCATATCTCAGTCTCAGTTATTAGTTATTGATACATCATATCATTGTTGTCGGGCTAGTTCATGACATAGTGAGCCCGTGAGTGAGACTGGAGATATTGATGACTAAGTGAGGCCGAGGGTGTCACAGCCCAACCTCGGGGAGCGCCTATGGTGCTCAACCGAGTGAACCCGATCGATCAAGCTTATTACACATTTCCTACCCAACTCGCTTATGATCAAAAGGAGGTAGGTTACCATTAGTTAAACAGTGGAAAGATCATGTACATAAACATTACTAGTTAATTTTACTTTATTTTCGCTACATCATAGTTAAGTTCCCAAAATACATACACTTTACAATTTAGTGGAACAAAATTTCAAAATACACATAATAAATTCACCCCCCTTAATACCCATATACAACCCATGTAGCATCTACGGAGCTTCTAAATAGATACAAGAGAATACATCAAAAGTGTCAGCAACAAGGCCCCGACTATACCTCAAATAAATTCATAAGGAACAAGATGTACGACCCCATAATGGAATGGGGCTCACGAAGACTATTGGGAGGAGAATGCACCCCTAGTTACGATCAACACTGTCCGCTATGGAACCACTTACATCCGTTCAAAAATGTTGTGCCCCCGACAAAAGGGACTTTAGTACTGTCGAATAGTACTAGTATGTACAACTAAAATACCATCTCAATAGAGTGAACAATAATACAAGGGAAAAACAGTCATGCGTCCAATAAGAGCTTCAAAGAATACTAAAACATCAAGTAAGACTCACATTAGTTTTCAACCAATTTCCATCTTATTAGGTTGGTAATATTTAGTGACATGCGACACAATCCACAATACCACCATGTTCTTACACGGAGTCCGATCTCAACCCGACTAAGACATCTCAATTGAGAATTCAACCGTATCCACATTTTCAATCATTAATTCCAGCACAATTACCACCATGTGTGCGGCATGGTATCCGATCACAGCCCGATCGGCCAGACCATCTCAATTGAGACATCATCCTTTCAATCAATCATCTGACTTTATATTTCCTTCCCATCTTTCGATACATTGCCACGAGGGGCCTCATTTATTAAATCGTTCTTGGTTCTTTGTCATATTTTACATTTTAAAGTTCCCCCTTTTTACACATTCAATAAAATTATCATCAGCATCAATAATACCTATCCTGTAAGGCATTTGTACACATAAGGGAAAGACTTGGAAAGATTCTAGCACATAGAGGTCTCTCATACAAATTGTCATAACAATCTTTATCTGGATTTTTGACATGATGTCTTAGCCTTTCTTAGCACATAATCCACATTGTTGCACATACCCTCAAAGGCAAGATGGCATGAAAAACATTTAGTACAATTATTGAACACATATCCTTTAACACGACACGTTTGGGATATTTAACTCTTGTATGATTAGTTTGGGGACTTACATAGATTTCACAAATATCATGGTTTCGATTCTAAGAAGAAGGAGGTTTAGCCATAAATACCTCAATTGAGCTTTCCTTAATTTCTACAATGATCCGGAATGTTCGCAACTTCAATTTATTCTAATAATGTGGCATAATTGAACCCATAATGAGACAAATGATTATAATCCTAGCACACTTGAGCATTGCCCCATTATTTTCTATCTTTGCTTTACAATTCTCTATCTTTGATTTATAACTCCCCCACATCTTCTAGGAACACATGCATGCAATGAAATCACCCTCATTCCCATGAATTATCCTCCTAATGGCCTATTATAGCTATGTTTGGAATTAAGAGATGGAGTGCTGAAGTCTTACCTCTTAGGATGAAGATTGAGGTGCATCACTTGAATATCTTCAAATTTTTCAGTGGTAATTGAAGAACAAATTGGGTGAAGATTAGGCCCTCACTCTAGAACGCTATACTCACACTCTAGAAATATCAGAAAATGTGTTCAAAATGGTCTAAAATGGGTGTTTTAACGAAATTGGGTCGGGTTTAAGAATAAGAAAATAGGAGCCCCGACACAGATCTCCGGTCACATATGCATCCTCATAACGCTTCTGCGGTCCGTAAATGGGCCGCATAATTGGCCCTAACCCCAAGCATTTTTCTGCTTCGTTCTGCGTCCAGTTTGCAGTCGGCAGACATGTTATGCGGTCGCATAATGCACTACTCCCACATGACAAGTATCAAAGGAAAATATGCGATCAATGTGTGACTCGCAAAATGATTCTGTGGTCGCACAATGGGCCACAAAAATGGCAACAAAATTTTCCAAAAAGGCTACCTTATTCTGCGGCCATTCTACGCTCCGTAGAGTGACTCTTCGGCCACATAGTGGACCACAGAAATGCACTCTTTCTGCAAAAATATTTTCCTTAAATTTTAACGCACTATTCAATCGAAAAAGTTCGATTGAAATAATGCTAGCTCAGTACCATAGAATACTGGTTTTCTGGAAAAAATTTACGGGGCCTTACATCCTCCCCTACATAAGATCATTCTTCCTCGAATGAGGGTTAAGGTCCATAATTAGCAAATTATGCAGCATGGTTTTCATACCACACACCAGCATCCCCGAATTTAACAAACTTACTAGATTTCCTAAAATTTCGCGAGAGTTTCCTTTGTAACTAGGCCTATCCACCCGTCGGAGAGCCCCAGAAACACCTCTTACAATATATGCACAACCCAATGACGTAACAAAAACTCATACCAATGCCAATCGTGGCTTCATAAGAAACATGTATAACTCAAGGAACACCTTTACATTAATTGAACAAGTGATACCAAATTCATAGGAAGTAACTTCATAGAAACTATTACATGGCTATTCAAACAAATGAGGGTACTTCTTTTTCATTTCATCCTCGGCTTCCCACGTAGCTTCTTCAACCTGATGGTATCACCAAAGCACTTTCATAGAGGCGATTTGTTTGTTTCTCAACCTTCGGAATTGCCTATCAGGAATGGCTATTGGAATCTCTTCATATGATAGTTCTTCATTAACCTCAATGGTCTCAACTGGTACAATAACCAATGGATCTCCCACTATCTTTTTCAGCCTAGACACATGAAATACCGGGTGTGCTAATGACATTTTGGGTGGTAGCTGAAGCTTGTATGACACCTGAACGATCCCTTGAATGATTTTGTATGACCCGAAATTGTATGGACTCAATTTCCCTTTCTTCCCTAACCATATAATACCCGTCATGGGGGAATTTTCAAGAATACCCAATCATCCTCTTTGAATTCTAAGACCCTGCGATGAACATCCGAATAGGATTTCTGACGACTCTGAGAAGTTTTCAACTGCTCCTCTATGATATTAACTTTCTTCATGGCATGATGTATGAGGTCTGGCCCTATCAGTGCAGCTTCCCCAATCTCGAACCACCCAATGAGTGATCTACATCTCCTACCATACAATGCCTCAAACGGTGCCATCCTTATACTAGAATGGAAGATGTTGTTATAAGCAAACACTATGAGCGGAAAATGATCATCCCAGCTACCCTTGAAGTCAAGAACACAAGCACGCAACATGCCCTCAAGCATTTGAATAGTTTGTTCTGCCTTCCCGTCGATTTGAGGATGGAAGGCTTCACCTGAGTACCCAACCTTTGCCGAAATTTATTCCAGAAATTGGTTGTGAACTGAGCCCCTCGATCTGAAATGATTGAGACCGGAGTGACATGAAGCCTGGCTATTTTCTTGATGTACAACTGTGCATACTATTCTGCTGCGCTGGTAACTGGAGAAAAGTGCACTGATTTCGTGAGTCGATCCACAATCACCCAGATTGAGTCGACCTTGCGCAGAGTGCGCGAAAACCCCACCACAAAATCCATATTAATCATTTCCCACTTCAATATTGGAATTTCTATATTTTGTGCCAGCCCATTGGGCCTTTGATGCTCGGCCTTCACTTGATGACAGTTTGGACATTCTGCCACGAAGTCCACCACAACCCTCTTCATGTCATTCCACCAATAGACTTCCTTGAGATCATGATACATTTTCGTAGAACCTGGGTGCACGAAATATCTAGAAGTCTAAGCTTATGCCATGGTTCTTTCCCGAAGACCATCTACGTTTGGAACACATGGTCGCCCTTGGTATCGTAGTGTAACATCGTCCATGCCAAGAGAAAAAGACGTGGTCTTATGTTTATGAATCCCCTCCTTCAGCTGAACCAACATTGGATCATTGTATTGCTTTTCCGTGACTTCCGCCACAAGCGATGATTCCGCCCTTTTCTGCACCATTACTCCCCCTTCATTAGAGTCTGTAAGACAAACTCCCAAAGTATCCAACTGGTGAACCTCCCTGGCCAACGGTCTCTGACATACCTTCAAGTGAGTCATACTACCCATAGATTTCCAACTAACAGCATCCGCCACAACATTAGCCTTCCCTAGATGATACAAAATATCGATGTCATAATACTTGAGCAACTCAAGCCATCTTCTCTGCCTCAAATTCAATTCCTGCTGTTTAAAAATATATTTAAGGCTCTTGTGGTCCATGAAGACATCCACGTGGACCCCATACAAATAATGACTCCAAATTATTAATGCAAAAAAGTGCCGCAAGCTCTTAGTTGTGTGTTGGATATTTCTTTTTATGATTCTTAAGCTGCCTACAAGCATAAGCGATAACCTTTCCATGTTGCATCAACACACACCCAAGACCGATCCTCGAAGGATCACAATATATCACGAACCCATTTGCACCCTCCGGTGGAGTCAACACCAATGCTGTAGTCAACCTTATTTCAACTCCCGGAAGCTCCTTTCACAAGCATTGGACCAACGGAACTTAACTGCTTCATGCGTCAATTTAGTCATTGGAGAGGCAAGAGTAGAACACCCCTACACAAACCTCTTATAATACCCAACTAAGCCCACGAAACAGCGAATCTCTGTTGGAGTTGTAGGTCTAGGTCAATTCTTCACCGCTGTAATCTTTTGAGGATCAACCTTAATTCCTTCTCTAGAGACGACATGACCTAGGAATGTAACAGATTCATGCCCAAATTCACATTTCGAGAACTTGGCATACAACTGGTGCTGATGAAGAGTCTGCAGAATTGCCCTGAGGTGATCGACATGATCCTACCGACTTTGGGAATATACGAGAATATCGTCAATGAAAACTATCACAAAGGAGTCAATAAAAGGCTTGAAGACTCAATTCATAAGATCCACGAAAGTTGCTCGGCATTTGTTTGCCCAAAAGACATGACCAGGAATTCAAAGTGCCCATACTGGGTTCTAAAAGCTGTTTTTAGAATATCCTACTCCCTGATCTTCAATTGGTGATACCCTGAGTGCAAATCAATTTTGGAGAAGTACATAGCGTCTTGTAATTGATCAAACAAATTATCTACACTCTAACGACCACTCATAGCAAATTATTTGTGTGACTTTGTTGGGCTACAGGTAGTCAATACAGATCCCTAGAGATACATCTTTCATTCTGACAAAGAGAATCGGTGCGCCCCAAGGCGACACACTCGGTCGGATGAAACCTTCTCTTGTAAATCCTTCAATTGTTGCTTTAACTACTTTAGTTCTGTCGGTGCCATTCTATAAGGTGGAATGAATATAGGTTGCATGCCTGGCATTACATCAATGCCAGAATCAATCTCCCTGTCTGGTGGAATCTTACGGAGCTCATCCGGAAAGACATTTGGGAATTCATTTACAACTGGAATAGACTCAAGTGTAGGTGCCTCAACATCGGTGTCTGTAACCCAGCCTAAATGGTGGATACACCCCTTGATAATCATGTTTGCGGCCTTAAGGTAAGAAATAAACCTATCTTTTGGCACTACACTATCCCCCTTCCACTCAAAAACTGTCTCATTAAGGAATTCAAGCCTCATAGTTCTAGTTCGACAATCGAGCTTGGCGAAACATGAATACAGCCAATCCAGTCCCATGATTACATCAAAATCAACCATCCACATTAAATGAGATCGTTCATGGTATCTCGACCACGTATCGTGACAACATAATATCTATAAACCCACGCGACCATAATTGATGCACCAACCAGAGTAGATACAGAGAACGACTTATGAAGCTATTTCGGTTCTATCCGGAATTCCATAGCAACATAAGGGGTAATTAGGACAAGGTGGAACCGGGATCAATAAGGGCATACACATCACGAGATTGGATAGTTAATATACATGTGACAACCTCTGGAGAAGTCTCTACATTCTAACGACCACTCATAGCATAGAATCCGTTGGGGCCTTATGAACCTTGAGCACCACCCATAGCTGCACCATGCCCTGGTGGCGCAGGAGAGCCTTGAGCTTGAGGGGGTGCTAAAGATGTAGCAGCTGTAGGACTAGATGGCTGTGTTGTGCCCCTACCCGCACCCTGGCGGGATAAATGACACTCCCTCTGAATATGGCCTCTCATCCTGCACCCATAACATACTGGTAGGTCCGTGTACCAGATGCCTAAATGAATCCTCCCACACTTGGGGCATGGGGCCTCCGCTGCTGCTGGAATCTCCCTCCTGATCGGCCCTGATGGTGGGACCCCCTACTATGCTGATTGGGCATGATGCGACTCCCCTGCTGCTGACAGTGCCCTGTTGGCAGAGCACTAGCTGATGACTGAGTATAAGACGGGGATGGCCATGATGACCCTCCCATAAGAGCTGATCTCCCACCACAAAATGAATCCCCAAGGTTGCCCGCTGATCGGGCCCTACTACTACCCTGTCGTTCCATACTGTTCTTTAAATTTTGGGCCTCTGTAGCTTGGTAAAATGCCACTATCTTTCCATAGTTCATGTTAGAATCCAAAGCAGTTATGGAAGTCTATTTAATTACCAAAAGGCTAAGGCACTACACAAATCGATGCACTCTGGCTTCCATAGTCGGCATCACTTGAACATCATACTTTGACAGGAGGGCGAACGCCTTGTGATACTCCCACACACTCTTACCACCCTGTTTAAGGGTCTCAAACTCCATAGCACGGGCTGCCTTAGTCTCGACAGGGAAGAAATGGTCCATGAAAGCATCCGCAAACTCACTCCACCTCGCTGGAGGGCTCCCCTCCTCATGGGAATCCTCCAACATCTCAAACAATGAATATGCCACCCCTTTGAGGAGATAGGCGGCCAACTCCACTCCCTCAATATCAGTAGCACGCATAACCTGAAGAGTCTTATGCATATCATCAATAAAATCCTATGGCTCTGCCTCGCGATCAGTACCTGTGAACACTGGAGGGTCTAATTAAAGAAACTTGTTCACCCTCGAATCAATAGAATCCCCTTGCAGGCTAAAAGAGATGGGTGCAACATTTGACCTTTGGGCCTGAGAAGCCACTAACTGAGTCAGCATCTAGAAAGTTGCCCTAAGATCCCTATCCAAAATACCAGAACTGGGAGCTGGGGCTGGAGGTGGAACAGGAATATCGGCGGGAGGGATTGTTGCACCCTCCGCAGATGTAGGGACTTGTGCAGTTTGTTTTTGTGTAGAAGAATCAGGAAGTGTAATAGTTGGGGGATTATCTTCACCCGCATTATCAAGTAGAGAATCAGCAGCCACTCCTGGGGTGGCATTGGCTTCTTGGCCAATTCTCTCTTTCTTCTTAGGGGCCATATACTGTAAATTGAGGGAATGCACGAGTTAGGGGAAAACAGTTGCACAATTAGATTCCTCGCACGATCCAGAGTATCAGAGAAGGGCATTGTTTCTAAATGTCCAAATAGCCTCCAACTTATTGATGTGGTCGAAAACAAACCGATAAGAAGGACTCTATTGGATACGGCTCCGAGACATCCTAGGACATTTTAAAACCTTAGGCTCTGATATCGATGGTTTCACACCTCAATATCGGGGAGCGCGATCGACGCTCAACTGAGTGAACTTGGTCGAGCAAGCCTATTAGACATTTCCTACCCGACTAGCTTATGATCGAAATGAGACATGTTACCATTAGTTAAACAGTGGAAAGATCATGTATATAAACATTGGGGAGTTACACTAATTTCACAAATATCATGGTTTCGATTCTAAGATGAAGGAGGTAGCCATACATATATAAATTGATCTTTCCATAATTTCTACAATGATCTGGAATGTTCGCAACTTTAATTTTTTCTAACAATGTGGCACAATTGAACCCATGATTAGAAAAATGGTTATAATCCAAGCTCACTTGAGATTCTATCTAACATTGTGTGTTCCTTAAGGTTTCATGGCCCTTTTTATGAAAGATTACACCAACCCATTCCCCCATTCTTTTCCATCCTTTCTTTACAATTCTCTTTTTTTGATTTATAACTCCCTCACATCTTCTAGGAATACATGCATGCAATGAAATCACCCTCATTCCCATGAGTTATCTCCCTAATGGCCTATTATAGCTATGTTTGGAATTAAGAGCTGGGCTGATGAAGTCTTACTTCCTATGATGAAGATTTAGGTGCCTCACTTGAATATCTTCAAAGTTTAAGTGGTAATTGAATAACAAATTGGGTCAAGATCAGGCCCTCCCGTTGGAACTCTCTTCTCACATTTTAGAAATATCACAAAATATGTTCAAATGATCTAAACTGGGTGTTTTAGCAGAACAGGGTCGGGTTTAAAAATAAAAAATTGGAGCCCCGACAAAGATCTACGGTTGCATATGCGACCGCATAATACTTTCGCGGTCCGCAAATGGTCCACATAATTTGCCCCATCCCAAGGCAGTTTTTTGCTTCGTTCTGTGATCAGTCTGCGGTCCGCAAACCTATTATGCTATCGCATAATGCACCACAGAATTAACACATGACAAGTCTCAAAGGAAAATATGCGATCGCATAATGGGCCACAAAAATAGCATCAAAATTGGCCAAAAAGGCTGCCTCACTCTGCGGCCATTATGCAGTTCGCAGAGTGATTCTGCGGCCGCATAGTGGACCGCAGAAATTCCCTCTTCCTGCAAAAATATTTTCCTTAACTTTTAACGCATTGTTCAATCCATTAAGCACGAACCACAGAATCCTAGCTCGGCACCATAAAATCAGGTTTTTCAGGAAAAATTTTATGAGGCCTTACAGAGGGCCTGAGTGAGAGTGATATTGTGGGATTGGGTTGCACGCTGCAACATGTTATATTGATTACGTTTTATGGGATCGGGTTGCACGCCACAACGATATAGTGTGTGGGCTGTACGAGGCCCTCCGGAGTCTGCACACCTCCATTGAGCGCAGTTGGTTATATATATGTATATGGATCGGGTTGTACGCCGCAATGAGCCTTATGTATATTCATATGTGGATCAGATTGCATGCCAAAAAGGGCATTATGTGTGAGTACATGAGCTCATCATTTAGATGCATTGCATTTGACATGCGTACTTGTGCTGCATGCTTAGAGATGCATTTCCTTCTACTAACCGATTTTTGTGACATTTATGGCTTTACCTATATTTTGACATGTAGTCATAGAGACGTACTTTCCACAAGCTATCTGAAAATCATTTTCAGTAAAAGATTTGGGTTTTCACTAAGATACTTGAAAATCATGCTTATTTTCTGGAACTGTGAACGATCTAACTATTTTATTTCTGAGCTACCTCTTTTATTACTTGTACTATGTTGTTATGAACTGTTGCAGAATAATTGTATTGGACCTGACCTTTGTGTTAGATCATCACTACTTTCAACCTACATTTATGTTTGTTACTTACTGAGTACATGTGGTCTGTTGTAGTCATACTACACTTCTGCACCTTGCGTGCCAATGTTGGATATTGATGTTGCTGTGTTAGATAAGAGTTGGATTTGAAGATCTACCTGAGTCCCAGTTGTAGCTGCCTCTTGTTCATGGTAGCCTTAGATCTATAAAACTATGTTTATGTAATTTTCAAATAGATGATGCATTTACTTCATTTCAATTTTGTAATCTCTATTCTTAGAAGCTCATGATTTGTACTACCGGTCCTTGGAAAATGTATAAATTCAGTAAGTTACTTTCATTTAACTGTCTTGTTGATATTATTGGAATTGAATTGTTATTAGTTGGCTTAACTAGTGGGTTGGGTTAGGTGCCATCACCACTAGTGGATTTGGGGTCATGACAAATCCAAATCTGGTTTTGCTAAAAGATTATTTCTTCATATTTTGAGCTTACTAGAAAAGTGTTAGAATACTAAATTCATTCTCTTTGTAATAGCTTTGTTTTAAATTGTTCTAACCCCTAGGTTTTTTTAGCAATCTACTAGGCAAGTGCCTAATGCTAGTTTTTATATATATCTAAATAAAAAACAAATAATGTGATGTAGAGTCATACCAACTACAAACTCCCAATCGAGCATGATGTAGTCAATTAAGGTAGTAAATTTTAAACTAAATAATACTTTGTAACGTATCTATGTATGCATAAACATTCATGAATTAAAACTAGCCCTAACAATATCATAAATAGATAATCGTTTATCCAGAAATGCAAATTTCTTTGTCTAGTGAATTGCTCCTTTTGGACCAAGTTTCTCCAGTATTGCACTGTCCAGTTCAAACTCCCACTGTGATAGAACATAGCCAAACCCCACGCACCTATTATATTTGCTCTGTCGCACCAGTTCTCTGCCTCATGTGATGTTGCAATTTTTATGGTGAAAGCATATGCTTTCTTGTAGCATTTTGATATTATTTTTGTATTATCCTCAAAATGGATTGTAGAAGTATATAAAAATATTGTGTAATGCCTCTTCAATCCATCTAATGGTGTCATTTTTGGTTGCCAATAAATCATATCTGCCATAGTTTGATGCTTGGCAAATCTGGGCAGGTTGCGATTACAGTTGCCACCTCGAATGTCCCTACTTTGTAGCTGCATAGTGTAACTACTATTGTGTGTTTTAGGAACTAGGACATATAGATGTATATTAGAAAAATCCACCTCCATCTTATGGCATTACATTGTACTGTCCTCCAGCTTATCTTCACTTCTATGCTTATGCCTATCCTTGATTTCCTCCCATTGGATTGAGTACATAGTACTAATACCACCAACTTGGAGTTCCTCAAGAGATAGGGAATAGATACAATATCCTTTCATGCAAAAAAGAAAACGAGATTAGAGAAAAAACTCTTTTAGTTTCATGATCCCCAATTTAATTCTCCTTCTTGTAATACCTCTAGCATTTTATCTGTATTAGGAGATATTTTGCGAAGTTTTCAAACACAGAAAACACATTCATCTTCTCTTCATTCTAGGCAATTATTTGATGCAAATTCCAAACTTCAAGCCACAAGTGCACGTGTATGGAGATGATGTAGAACCTTGGGAGAGACCGGTCTTAACGATGTGTACCAAGTCGGGCCGAAATCGCTTTCAAGGTAGTAGCTTTCTATGACACAGTAATTTTCGATAAGTTGTTCTTCTTTCCTTTTTGTTCTTGGTCAATATTATCTACTAATTTTTATTACAATTTGAAAGCGACTTTTATATATAATATTGGCTAATGACTACCACTTTCAACAAAACACTTCCTAATCTATCAAATCTTGAGCCTTTAGTTGGAAACTTCATATTTGAAAAGGATAATAAATTGTTCGAGGGCATTTCCTTAACCATAAAACTAACCCTGCAGATGACGCGGGAAAAAAGAAGTATGTGGTTGGAAAGTGGATGAATTGTCAAAAAGTTGATGCTAACCTAATGATGGAGCAGATTCAGGAGTAGGAGAAATTGACTGCTGATGTTTTGAATGGAGGCATGAAGATGTGTGAGATTCTTCAGGAAAATGTTCTTCTTGAAGTGTTTCCACCTTCCTAGAGTGATTACATGAATCAACTGAAACACAAGAAGTAAAAATTTAACTCTTCAAGAACTGATCAGTCACATGAGGTCTGAGGAAGCAAACCAACTCAAAGATGAGGATGCTGTACGGCTTAAGCATAAGATGAAATCTCTCTCTCTCTCTTAATTGTTCTAAATCTAACCTTGTGTAATCTTCGAGTACTTTTGTGAAATACGGTTTTAAATAAAAACAGAAGAAAGGACACGTGAAGAAGCATAATTACTTCAATAAGCCGGAGGACCATATTCAAAAGTCGAAAGGACCTTACTATGTTTGCCGCAAATTGGTCACAAGGCTTTCCAGTGCAACCAGAGACAAGGACAAAGCTCAAATCATAGAGGAAAAGCTTCACTCTAAGCTAACCTTATTGAGGGTGGTGATTTCATTACTGTTGTGGTTGTTAGGGAAAAAATTGTGGCTAACAAGGCTGACTAGATACTGGACATGGGCGCTTCAAGTCACATTTGTGCCAACAAGGAGCTAATTTATGACTTTGAGGAATCTGCTGTTAGCGAGTGTATCTACATGGGTAAATCCACTACACGTGGAGTTATGGGTAAAGGAAAAATTCTCCTTAAGTTAACTCCTGGAAAATACCTTAGCCTTGAATTCTGTACGTATCCTCCCCTCGTAGAAACTTAGTTTCTGGTGTGGTTCTCAACAAAACAGCTCTTACACTTGTTTTTGAAGCTAAAAAAGTTGTTATTTCTTATGGGGGAGACTTTGTTGGGGAGTTTTACCTTAGTGGGGGTTTACTTGTACTGAACATCACTCAAGAGATTACCAATAATACAAGTACTTTTAATTATGTTTATATTGCTGAATTCATTGATTTGTGGCATGGTAAACTAGGTCATGTTAATATTGCTTCTATTAAAAGACTTATGAAATTGGAGTTATTTCATGCAGTCAATGTTGATAATTTTTCTAAGTGTCATGTTTGTGTAGAGGCAAAACATACCAAAAAGCCTTTCAAGAATGTAAATAGTAGAAAGACAGTGCATTCGGACTTAGCAGATTCTAAAAACACAATTAGTAAGGATGGAAAGAAATACTACAACACCTTTGTAGATTACTTTTCTAGGTACACCAAGGTATATCTTCTTAAGTCAAAAAATGAGGCTGAAAGCATGTTTTTGAAACACAAGGTAGAAGTAGAAAATCAATTAGACAGAAAAATCAAGAGACTTAGGTCTAATAGGGGTGGTGAATATAGTATGAACACTCTAGAAGCCTTTTTGGAGGAAAAAGGTATTATACATGAGGTTAGTGCTCCCTATACTCCCCAACAAAATGGTGCAGCTGAACGAAGAAATAGAACCCTTAAGGAAATGATGAACTATATGCTTTTGAGTTCAGGTTTATCTAACAATATATGGGGAGAAGCTGTTTTATCTCCATGATATGTTCTTAATAGTTTCCCTCATAAGAAGTTAGATAAAACCCCATATGAATTATGAAAAGGGTTTTCCCCTAACTTGAAAATTGTGTAAGTGTGGGGATGTTTGGATAAGGTTGGTCTACCTGATTTAAAACAACTAACTATTGGACCGAATACATTTGATGCTCACGTTCAGTATATAAAAAACTCACGTTCTTTCTTACAAACACGAAGTTTAGCAAGTATAGGAAATGGAGAGTGATTTATAACAGAAAAATACTTTTCATGGCAGAAAAGATTCTTGACTGCTCTTGATGGTGCACAATATTGGAGTTTCGAATGAAGTCGTAAAGAGGACAGGGATTATAACATGGAGTGGGTTAGGGTTTTATTCAAGTAAGGGTATTTCGAGGACTATAGAATAATATTAGGGATAGAAAAGAAAATATTTTCATCAAACTAAAAGTGCGTATAAGCTGAAAATTTATAAGTTGGGGATGAAAAACTTATGGCTTTTGTCTTATTTTAGCTTAGAAGGACTTGACTAATAAGAACTTTTAATTTTACCAAACGTGTAATAAGTCGAGAAGTGCTTATATGCTAGTTTGACCAGCGTATAAGCTTAGCCAAAGACCTTCCTACTCCGACTATAAAGTTGCTAGTATTATTATCTTCTTACTTAACTCTATATTTTGTTTCCGTTGCTCCTAATTCTGGCCATCTAGGATGAGTTTTTCTCAATATTTTTCTACTACCTCATTAAAAAAACAATGCTTTCTTTTACTCTATTTCCTTTATTGAATTTGTTGTATTTCTAGTGGACCTGTGGTAAGTTTTCTCCCCTCTACTCGGTTTTGTTTAAGTTTCTCCTGTAGGGAATCAAAAATTAGAAGAACGAGAAAAAATTCTCTAGAAAAACAATAAACCTTAGGCGATTTGTGGCACGAGAGCTCCCTGTCAATGGCCTCTCCGTGTAATGACTCGGCCGGTTGTTTTGAGAGTCGTAGTCGCGTTCCCTTTTTCTGCTCATTTTTTTCCTTCATTCTTTTTATGACTTATCGACTTAGTTAGTTCTGGTCCGAAGAGAATTCAGAGTAAATTGAGAAACTTAGCCTCTTAATTGAAAGTTGAAGTTGGAAAAGTTGTCTGGATGTCGACTTATGTGTAAACAACATCGGATATGAATTTAGGTGGTTCTATTAGCTTCGTTGAGTGATTCTGAACTTAAGAGTGTTCCCGGATTGCGATTTGGAGGTCCGTAGTAGAATTTTGCTTGAAATGGCAAAAGTTGAAATTTTGGAAAGTTTAGCCGGTAGTAGACTTTTTGATATCGGGGTTGGATTATGATTCCGGGAGTTGCAGTAGGTTTGCTGTGTCATTTGTGAAGTGTGTACAAAAGTCCAATCAGATGTGGTTTGATAGTTTCAACGTCGTTTGTAGAATTTTGAAGTTTCAAATTTCATTAGGCTATAATCCGTGTGCAATTCGTGTTTTTATGTTGTTTGAAGTAATTTCAGGGTCCGAATATGTTCGTTGATGTTTTGGGACTTGCGGGTATGTTTGGTTGAGGCCGAGGGGGCCTCGGTTGAGTTTCTAGTGGGTAACGGATCATTCCTAGACTTAGCATGATTACTAAAGTTTCTGGTTTTTGCTCATCCAGTTTTCTCTTTTGTCTTCAGAGGAAGGTCTCACGTTCGCAAAGTGTATCTGGACGCTGATGGAAATTTGTTTTTCGCGTTTGCGAATAGGGTCCTGCGTTCGTGAAGAGGGGCATACATTCTTGAAGGTTTGGTCAATGGAGGCATCATGAACGAGAGAAGGGTAACGCGTTCGCGAAGATGTGAGGAGGAAGCTGGGGACCCCACACCTTAGGTCTACGCGTTCGTAGAGGGACGGTCACGTTCGTAAAGTGAGGGGTCAGCGAAGCATCACGTTCGTGGTTGGTTGAACGCATTAGCTAAGGAGCTTTTGGGCGGTATATTTTTTTGTTCTACGCGAATGCGAGTGGAAGGCTGCTTTCGCAATGAAGGCATCACTAGGCCGATTCAAAAGATTCAATCTAGTTTGGGCTAAGTGATTCCAATCTAATTTGTGTCAAATTCGATGATTATGCCTTTAATTCTATTATCTAATTTGTGATTTGGGGAGGAAAACTTCGGGAAAATGAGGAAGAGTTCTTGTGTTAGAATTTTGAGGTTTTGAATGGGATTTTGTTATCTTATTTTGGTAAATTTGGTATGGTTAGACTCGTGAGTGAATGTGCTTTAAGGATTTGTGACTTTTGTCGGATTTTGAGATGTGGGCTTGCGGGCCGGGTTTCAGATTTTGGCTTATAAATTCGTATTTCTCTTGTTGAATTGATTCATTTAGCCTATATTGATTGTATTGTACTGCTTGTGGCTAGATTCGGGATGTTTGGAGACCGATTTGAGAGGCAACAGTGTGTTAGAGTAGAGTTTTTCTTGGATTAAAGGTAAGTAACACATTCAGACTTAGTTTTGAGGGTTCGAAACACTGAATTATGTGATACGTGATTGATCTTAAGGTGACACACATGCCAAGTGACGGGCATGCGGGTGTGCACCGTGAAAATTGTGACCTGGTCAATTCTATGGAACTGTATAGTGGTTATAACTTGTTGATATTCGTGTTCTTATCATGTGATAAAACAACTGAGTTGTCGTTCATGTTAGATATCGTGTTTAGGCTTTATACTGGTATTGTTGCCGTCCATAGTGGTCGTTTCTTGCTGTTGTCTTACTGACTTTATTGATATTTCGTGCTAAGTAATATTTATGCATTTCATATCATATCTCAACCTCGGTTGTTATTTATTGATACATCACATCATTGTGTTCGGGCTAGTTTCATGACATTGTGAGCCTGTGAGTTAGTCTGTAGAGATTGATGACTGAGTGAGGCTGAGAGCCTTATTATGAGTGTCAATTATGGGATTGGGCCGCATGTCGCATCAGGTATTCTGATTTATGATAGCGCTTGGCATGAAGGAGCCACTCTGGAGTCTGCACACCCCTGGTGAGTGTGGTTGATATTATTGAGGGATGAATCTTCCCTGGACATGGATCTTGGTTGGAACACTATATGTACCTGGAGATGGATGTTCTTCATGGGCTGAATTGTCCATAATCGGTACCGGGTGAATGATGGTCAATGATTTATATATTCCAGGATGGATCTTCCCTAGATAATTTGGGCCATATACAATACCGAGTGATTGAACATTTCAGAGCGTGAGCACATGAGGCTATCGACATGGTGCATCACCCACAACATGTACATTGACATATAGAAGTAGAGGAATTTTATGCTTCATATTGTTTAGATTTGATCTATTATATTGTTTTGAGTTATCTATTGAACTTAAATGCATGCCTACGTTTCTGCACTATTATTTATGTATTACACTGTGCCGGTTGAGTTCGTCACTACCTTTCAGCCCAAATGTTAGATTTTTTACTTACTGAGTTGGTTGTACTCACGTTACACCCCGCAGCTCGTGTGCAGATCCAGGTGCTTTCGGTCATGGCGATTGCTGATTTAGAGGACACGATCCCGGAGACTATCGAGGTAGCTGCATGGAGTTCGTATGCCTTGACTCTCCTTCATTATTTTTATCTGTATTTTAGTTCTTACTCCTTAGAAATTGTAGTAGACTGTATTCTAGCATATATGCTCATGTACTCGGTGACACCCCGATTTTGGGATAAATTGTATTGTGTTGCGGGTTTATTTCTGTTCCATACAGGTTTTCCTTAAATATTAATTGCTTCTGTCTATATTTCAAAAGATTTTTACTGTGTAAGATAGTTGAGTAGTGGATGGCCTAGTTACAGGATAGGCGCAATCACGCCGGTCAGTTTCTAGGTCGTGACAAGTTGGTATCAGAGCGTAGGTTAAATAGGTCTCACGAGTCATGAGCGGTTTAGTAGAGTATTGCGGATCAGTACGGAGAAATTTGTAGTTATCTTCGAGAGGCTGATAAACCCTTAGGAAAGTTGGCATTTTTGAATTCTTGTCATGCAAATCTGTTGATTCTCGTAACTAAAATTCTATTAGTCTATTCTCTCACAGATGGTGAGGACACGTACTACTAGACAGGATGGCAACCACGTGTACCACCTGTTAGGGATGCGAGAGGCCATGGTCGCTATAGAACAGTAGGGGCAGAGGTGCATCTCACATAACAGCTAGGGCGGCACCTGCCGATCCATCAGTTTCCCCAGTCCCAGAGTAGGTTCCAGTTGCGGGTGAGCAAGTGGGGCCAACTCAGGCACGAACAGTGTTTATTGTGAATCCAGGCCTTCATGAGGCCTTAGCTCAGATTCTGACTGTGTGCACTAGTCTTGCTCAAGCGTCTCTCTTCCGGCCGCATCAAATACTTCTCAAGCCGGGGGAGGTAGTCAGAGTCCCTCCGCCCGTACCCCAGAGCAGGTGATGATGAGACTCCAGACACTGGGGGAACCATTAGCTCAGTCGGTTGTAACTGCTCAGGCCTAGGAGGTTACTTATATGACTGACGATGAGCAGAAGAGACTAGAGAATTTCGGGAGACTCCGACCTGCATCTTTCAGCGGGGCAGATTCGGATGATGCCGGGGGCTTCTTCGATATGTGGTAGTGGGTTCTCCATAAAGCAGGTATTCGAAAGACTAGAGGGGTCTCGTTTCTACTTTTGAGTTTACTGGGGCTGCTTTCAGTTGGTGGGAGGCTTATAAGAGGCACATGTCGGTCGGTGCAACACCAATTACGTAGCGAGAGTTCTCCGTTCTCTTCCTAGGGAAGTTCATGCCTTAGTTCTACCGAGAGAAGCTGCGTAGGCAGTTTGGGCAGCTTCGTTAGGGTGATATCTCTTTGATGCAATACGAGATGAGGTTTTTGGAGTTGGACCGTCATGTAGTCTGGTTTGTTCCCACAGATATGGAGAGGATCAGAAGGTTCATAGATGGTCTCACATTTCAGCAGCGGTTGCTTATGACTAAAGAGAGGGTGTTTGGTGCTACCTTTAATGAGGTTGTCGACATTACTCGTTAGATAGAGATGGTCCATATCCAAGAGTGGGTTGAGAGGGAGGCCAAAAGGCCTTGTCAATAGGGTGGATTCAGTGGTGTTCCTTCTGGGGATCAGTTCTATCACGATAGGGGTCATCCTTACAGGCATGCTTAGACGGCTTGCCCAGTTCACTGTTGTGCATCATCCATCCATGGTTCATAGAGTTATCAGTAGGGCCACTAATTTCTCAGTGCCCTTCCAGCTCAAAGTTTGTCTCATGCAACATCGGCTCAGGGTTCATCTATCCGGGTCCTTCTAGTAGTTATCCCGATGCTCGGGGCTCCCTTCAGTCCCCACCGTTGTTCATAGAGAGGGGTGTTGAAGAGATATGGATCACATCAAGAGGAATAGCCCCCGTGTTTTGGGAGGTCCAGCTCAGTAGAGGAGTCAGCCTATGACTTCATCACCCGTTACTACACCACCCGCCCAACTAGTTTGGGGTAGAGCTCAGTCAGCTAAGGGTCGTCCTAGAGGGGAAGGGTCATCAGGTGGCGCTCGGGCCTGATTCTGTGCCCTTCCTGCCAGGCCATATGCCATTGCTTCAGATGTAATGATCACATGTATTGTCTTAGTTTTCCATAGGAATGCCTCTGTAATATTTGACCCTGGTTTCACTTATTCATATGTTTCATTGTATTTTGCTCATTATATGGATATGCCCCGTGAGTCTTCAGTTTCATCTATTCATATATCTACGTCGGTAGGCAATACTATTATTGTGGACCGTGTATACCGATCGTTTGTAGTGACTGTTAGGAGATTAGAGACTAGAGTTTATCTCTTGTCACTTTGTATGGTTGATTTCGATGTGATCTTGGTATGGATTGGTTGTGCCCATGTCATGCTTTTCTAGGTTGTCACGGTAAGATCATGACGTTGGCGATGCCGGGTTTGAGTGGAGCGGTACTATAGACTATGTTCCCACCAAAGCGATTCCATATTTGAAGGACCATTGGATGGTTCGGAAAGGTTGTTTATCTTATTTGGCCTTTGTGAGGGACGTTAGTGCTGATGCACCCACTATTAATTCTGTTCTGGTGGTGCGGGAGTTTCCAGATGTATTTCCTGTAGACTTGGAAGGCATGTCGCCTGACAGGGATATTAACTTTGGTATTTACTCGGTGCCAGGTACTCAGACCATTTCTATTCCACTGTATCATATGACACCAGCCGAGTTGAAGGAATTGAAGGAGCAACTTTAGGAACTCCTTGATGAGGGGTTTATTCGGCCTAGCATGCCACCTTGGGGTGCACCACTTCTGTTTATGAAGAAGAAAGATGGTACTATGAGAATGTGCATTGATTATAGGCAGTTGAACAAAGGCAAAATCGAGAACAAGTATCCTTTACCGCATATTGGTGATCTATTTGACCAGCTTCAGGGAGAGAGGGTGTTCTCAAAGATTGATTTGAGGTCTGGGTATCACTAGTTCAAGATCCGGGACTCAGATATTCTTAAGACAACTTTTAGGACCCTTTATGGTCATTATAAGTTCCTTGTGACGTCTTTTGGGCTGACTAATGCCCCGACATCGTTCATGCATTTGATAAACACAGTATTTCAGCCTTATCTCGACTCGTTTGTCATTGTATTCATTGATGATATCCTGGTGTACTCTCGTAGCCAGGAGGAGCATGCCCAGCATTACAGGATTGTGTTGCAGCGTTTGAGGGAGGATAAACTTTATGCAAAGTTCTCTAAGTGTGAGTTTTGGCTAAGTTCAGTAGAGTTCTTGTGGCACGTGATGTCCAGAAAGGGTATTCAGGTGGATCCGAAGAAGATAAATGAGGTTTAGAGTTGACCCAGACGGTCCTCAGCTACAAAGATTCGGTATTGTCTCGGCTTGGCTGGTTATTACCATAGCTTCGTGTAGGGATTTTTTTCTATTGCATCACCCTTGACCAAGTTGACCTAAAAGGGTGCTCCTTTCAGGTGGTATGATGAGTGTAAGGAGAGCTTTCAGAAGCTCAAGACTACTGTGACCACATCTCTAATTCTACTTCTACCATCAACTTCTGGTTCTTATATAGTGTATTGTGATGCTTCCGGAATCGGTATTTTGTTTGTTTTGATGTAGGAGGGTAGAGTGATTGTTTATCATTCGTGCCAGTTGAATCCCTATGAGAAGAACTACCATGTTCATGATTTGGAGTTGGCTGTCATTGGTCATGCGTTGAAGATTTGGAGGCACTATCTCTATGGTGTGTCTTGTGAGGTATTTACAGATCATGGGAGCCTCCAACACTTGTTCAATCGAAGGATCTCAATTTGTGGAAGTAGAGATGGTTGGGCTACTAAAAGAGTATGACATCAATATTGTCTATCATCAAGGGAAGGCTAATGTTATGGTTGATGCCTTGAGTAGGAAGGTTGTGAGTATGGGTAGTATTGCTTTCCTACCCGATGGAGAGAGACCTCTTGCAATTGATGTACAGGCTTTAGCCAACCAGTTTGTTAAATTGAATATTTCGGAGCCCAGTCGGGTTCTCGCTTGTGTAGTTTCTCGGTCTTCCTTATTCGATCACATCAGAGACCGCCGGTATGATGATCCTCACTTGCTTGTCCTTAAGGAGAGGGTTTAGCACTATGATGCAAGTGATGTGACCATGAGGATGATGGTGTATTGAGGATGCAAGGTCGGTTTTGTGTGCCCAATGTGGATTGGCTACGTGCCGGGTGCCGCGAAGATGTATCATGACTTGAAGAAGCACTATTGGTGGAAGAGGATGAAGAAGGACATAGTGGGGTTTGTAGCTCGATTCCACAAATGCCAGCAGGTAAAATATGAGCATTAGAGCTCAGGTGGCTTGCTTAAGAGGATAGAGATTCTGTAGTGGAAGTGGGCTAGCGGATCACCATGGATTTCTTAGTTGGGCTTCCACGGACTTTGAGGATGTTCGATGCTATTTTGGTGATTTTTGATCGACTGACCAAGTTCGCGCACTTCATTTCAGTTGGTACCACTTATTCTTCAGAGCGGCTGGCTGAGATTTACCTCTAAGAGATTGTCCACCTTCACGGTGTGCCGGTTTCCATCATTTCAGATAGAGGCATGCAGTTTACATCACAATTTTGGAAAGTCGTGCAGCGAGAATTAGGATCTCAGGTGGAGTTGATTACAGCATTTCACCCTAAGATGGACGAGAAGCCCGAGCTCACCATTCAGATATTGGAAAATATGCTATGTGCATGTGTCATTTAGTTTGGGGGTTCATGGGACTAGATTTTTCCACTCGCGAAATTTTCTTACAAACCCAGTTACCAGTTGAGCATCTAGATGGCTCTATATCAGGCTTTGTATGGGAGACGGTGTAGATCTCCAGTGGGTTGGTTTGAGCCCGGTGAGGCTACTTTTTTGGGTACATACTTGGTTCATGATGCACTGGACAAGGTTAACTTTATACAGGAGCGGCTTTGCACGTCGTAGTCTAGACAGAAGAGTTATATCGAGAGGAAGATCCGGGATGTGTCTTACATGGTTGGGGAGAAGGTTCTACTGAAGGTTTCACCCATGAAGAGTGTTATGAGGTTCGAGAAGAAGGGAAAATTGACTATGTATCCAGTATTTCATGTTTCTATGCTCCAAAAGTATGTCGTCGATCCGTCTCATGTTTTGGATATTAGCACGGTTCATTTGGATGGTGATTTGACTTATGATATTGAGCCATCGGCTACTCTGGGTTGGGAGGTTCGAAAGTTAAGGTCAAAGGATATAGCTTCAATAAAGATGGTGATTTGACTTATGATATGGAGCCAGTGGCTACTCTGGGTTGGCAGGTTCGAAAGTTAAGGTCAAAGGATATAGCTTCAGTAAAGGTGTAGTGGACAGGTCAGCAAGATCAGGAGGCTACTTGGGAGACCGAGCGCGAGATGCAGAGAAAATATCCATACCTATTTGAGACTCCAGGTATGTGAGTAGACCCGACGGGGTGGATTTAACGACCTGACCTGTCGTTTCGAGAGTCGTAGGCCCGTTCCCTTTTTCTGATAACTTTTTTTTCTTCACTATTTTGTATGACTTATCGGGTTGGTTGGTTCGGGTCCGAAGAGAATTTAGAGTAAATTGAGACACTTAGCCTCTTAATTGAAAGTTAAAGTTGGAAAAGTTGATTGGATGTCGACTTATGTGTAAACGACCTCGGAAGTGAATTTAGGTGGTTCCATTAGCTCCGTTGAGTGATTATGGACTTAGGAGCGTGTATGAATTATGATTTGGAGGTCCATAGTAGAATTCGGCTTGAAATGGAAAAAGTTAGAATTTTGGAAAGTTTGGTCGGTCATGGAATTTCTTAGATCGGGGTTGAATTTTGATTACGGAAATTGCAGTAGGTTCGCGGTGTCATTTGTGACTTGTGTGAAACATTTGAGTTCAATCGGGTGTGATTTGATAGGTTTTAGCGTTGTTTGTAGAATTTTGAAGTTATAAAGTTCATCAGGCTTGAATTCGTGTGCAATTCACGTTTTTGATGTTGTTTGAGGTGATTTCAGGGCTCGACTTAGTTCGTATGATGTTTTTTGAATTGACGGTTTCTTTTGTTAAGGAACCGGGGGCCTCGGGTGAGTTTCGGGTGGTTAACGGATCATTCTTAGACTTAGCTTGATAGCTGAAGTATGGTTTCCTCTTATGCGTTCGCGAGGAAGGTCTCGCATTCGCGAAGAGGGGCCTACGTTCGCGAAGGTTTGGTCAGTGGAGGTATCGCGAACGCGAGAAGGGTAATGCGTTTGCGTAAGAAGTGAGGAGGCAGCTGGGGAACCCATGTCATAGGTCTACGCGTTTGTGAAAGGTCTGTCGCGTTCGCTAAGTTGGTGGCAGATTTATTTGTTGTGCACAAACGCAAGTGGAAGGTCGCATTTGCGATGAAGGCATCACTGGGCAGATGTAAAAGATTCAAAACGAGGGTTTTGAGTTCATTACATAAAATTGACTCGGGAGCTCGGTAGAAGACGATTTTTGGAGCGATTCTTGCTTGGGTGTTTGGGGAAGTGATTCCTATCTATGTTTTGTCAATTCATGATTATGCCTTTAATTCTATCATCTAATTTGTGATTTGGGGTGGAAAATTTGGGAAAATGAGGAAGAGTTATTGGGTTAAATTTTGAGGTTTTTAGTGGGGTTATGTTATCGGATTTGGGTAAATTTGGTATGGTTAGACTGGTGATTGAATGGGACGTGGGCCCGGGGGCCGTGTTTTAGCTAATTTTGGATTTTGGCTTATAAATTAGTATTTTTCTTGAGGAGTTGATTCCTTTAGCCTATATTGATTGTATTGTACTGCTTATATCTAGATTCGAGATGTTTGGAGACCAGTTTGAGAGGTTAAGGCGTGTTAGAGTAGAGTTTCCCCCGGATTGAGGTACGTAACACTTTCAAACTTGGTTCAGAGGGTACGAAACCCCGAATTATGTGATACGTGATTGGTATTGAGGTGACACACATGGCAAGTGACATGCATGCACCGCGAAATTGTGACGTAGTAAATTCCATGGCACTATATAATGGTTTTATCTTGTTGATATATGTGTTTTCATCATGTGATAAAGTAATTGAGTTGTCGATCATGTTAGATATCATGATTATGCTTTATGCTGGTATTGTTGGGACCCATAGTGGTCATTTCTTGCTGTTGTCTTACTGACTTCATTGATATTTGACACTCACTCATATTTATGCATTTCATATCATATCTCAGTCTCTGTTGTTATTTATTGATACATGACATCATTGTTTCTGAGCTAGTTTCATTACATTGTGATCCTGTGAGTGAGACTGGAGAGATTGATGGCTGAGTGAGGCCGAGATCCTGATTATGAGTGTCAGTTATGGGATCAGGTTTCACGTCGCATCGGTTATACTGATTTATGATAGCACTTGGGCTAAAGGAGCCCCTCCGGAGTCTGCACACACCCCTAGTGAGTGTGGTCGATATTATTGAGGAATGGATCTTGTTCGAAGCACTCCATGTACCTGGAGATGGATCTTCTCCACGGGTTGGATTGGCCATAATCGGTACTGGGTGACTCATGGTTAGTAATGTATATATTCCCTGGGCCGTTTGGGCCATACACAATACCGAGTGATTGAGAATTTGAAAGTGTGAGCACATGAGGTTGTCGACATGGTGGATTACATACAAGATGTGCATGGACATGTAGAAGTTGAGGAATTTTATGCTTCATATCGTTTAGATTTGATCTATTTTACTATTTTGAGTTATCTATTGAACTTGAAAGCATGCCAACGTTTTATGTACTATTATTTCTATATTATGCTGTGGCAGTTGAGTTCGTCATTACCTTTCAGTACAAATATTGGATTTGTTAATTATTGAGTTGGTTGTTCTAATGATACACCCTGCACCTCGCGTGTAGATCTAGGTGCTTCCAGTCACAGCGAGTGCTCATTGAGGAGACAGGATCTTAGAGACTCTCGAGGTAGCTGCATGGTGTTCGTAGGCCTTGATTCTCCTTCATTATCTTTATCTATATTTCGGTTCTTACTCTTTAGACATTGTATTAGATTGTATTATGGCAAAAATGCTCATTTACTCGGTGAAACCCCAGTTCTGGGATAGATTGTAGTGTGTTCCGGGCATATTTTTGTTCCAAACAGGCTTTTATTAAATATTAATTTCTTCTGTCTATATTTTTAAAACTTTTTATTGTGTAATACAATTGAGTAGTTGTTTGCCTAATTCCACGATAGGCACCATCACGACGATTGGTTTATGGGTCGTGACACTCCTAGCAATCGCCAGCCACATGAGGGGCTGGTCAGACGCCTACACAGGCCCCACAACCTACTACATCCAGTACAAACACAAATCCAATCCAAAACTACGCAAATCTGTTACAAACAAAAACATTAAATATGCCCATGCAAACCTTAGCTGTCATCCCTTTGAAACCAG
Organism: Nicotiana knightiana; assembly: GCA_005239525.1. Classification (NCBI taxonomy): domain Eukaryota; kingdom Viridiplantae; phylum Streptophyta; class Magnoliopsida; order Solanales; family Solanaceae; genus Nicotiana; species Nicotiana knightiana. The sequence goes on along the minus strand of ML387234.1, from coordinate 63,865 downwards.
TGGAGTATATACATGGGGAGCCCATTATAAGATGAAAAAAGGCAGAAGTAAAGTAATCAATCCATAAACAAGGCTTGAAATTGGCAGTGTTGGGCAACTTTTCTTATGGCAAGCCTGTGATCAACGACTTATGTAAAGTTATTCCAATCCAATGCGAGTTTAAGGGTGCATGTTCTACAGGGCTTATTGAAGATAATTACGTACTAATCATGTTGTTACTCATGGAGGATTATGTGCATCTACTGTCTAAGCCAACTTTACTTAAAGACACAAGGAGATATGTGGCAAATGCATTGCACCGAGTGTAATCCCTGGTGGAAGCCATATGAGGAAACTCCCATAGCAATAGCTTGGATTAGCTTCCAAGAATTACCTCCCACCTTTTTTGGTAAGAAATTTGTGTTTTCTTTGGCAACAACAGTAGGTAATCCACTTCATGTTTATTTGGCTACACAAAATGGGACAAGACCTAGTTTTGCAAAAGAGAAAGTAGAGGTGAATTTACTTGAAAAATTCCCTCAAAGAATAAAGATTGTAGAAGAGGAAGATGAAACTAGGCCGGAGGAGTCTATGTGGAGTAAAATCAAATACAATTACTTGCCAAAAATTTCAAGACATTCAAGAAAAAAGGGCATAATAAAGTTGAGCGTTTGATAATTCATCCTGAATTACACAAGAGATATGGTGAGGCCACTTTTGATCAAAATAATGCTAAGGAGAAATTGAAGGAGAAGGAGATTATTAGAACTGCTGCTACTTCCAAATGGTAAAGTTTTGGGTAAATTACTTACAAATACTACTAGGCAGGAGCAGATGCACGCAAGTAAGAACAAATACAAACGTGATCATAGAGGTCTTATTATCGAAGATGCAAAGGAGAAGGAGATTGACAACGGAAAAGGGGAAGAACAAAGCTGGGGTAATGTTGACAAGGAACAAATTTGATGCACTGGAAGTTGAAGAAATAGTTCAACCAACATTGAGGATTACTGATAGCAAGGGTGAAAATAATGACAAGGCACAAAAACAATTGCAACAAGTTAATAATGTTGAATTGACAAATGTGGATCAAGTGGAGAGGAGGAGCAAAGAAGAATTAAAAAGGAAGCTGTAGAAAATGTCCTAAATAATGAGAAATCCAATTCAAACAAGGAGATGGTTTTGAATCATACAACTGCTAAGAGTTCTAGTCCTAATGACAATTGGATTAGGTTAGCAGCAAAAGATGGAATCCTTAATCCTACTGGAGAAGGGATTAAAATTGTGGCTTCTAATTCATCGCCTAATCCTAATGGCCATGGGAATGGGGATGATATAAGGAAGGAAATGATGGTAGATAGGGTGGCTAGGTGGTTTGGCGCATCTCGTGAAGATATAAATATTTCCACTAACTACTCATGCCAAGAAAGTCAGTCGCAAATGTTAGAAGATAGTTCAATGAGAAATGAAACATTGGAAGCTCACACTCATGCAAATAAGGCATGGGGATAAGAAGTAGAGGAGTTAGAGGTTAATAATTTGGTTGATAATCGGGAAAATAGCACTGCCCTAACAGGAGAACAAACAACCGGAGGTATTGGTAACCTAGCTACAATAAACCCTAATTCCTATCAAACTAGGGTTGAGGAATTAGAGGAAGCTATTGATCAACAATCTGAATTACCTGTTGGAGGAGATAGAGGAACTCAAGAACATCCTAAAATAACTGATGGATCAGTTGTTGAGTCATCAAGGAAGAAGAACACTAATAGAACAGTATACACTAAGGGCGTGGTTCAGGTTATTGAAGAATCTAGAGGTGTTCCGGTGGGTGATATGTATAGGGATCAGGTTGAAAATGTTGCTGCTAAGGTGTTGTAACAACCCGGCCGGTTGTTTCGAGAGTTTAGCCCCGTTTCTCCCGTTTCTGCTTCATTATAGGTGGTTCAACTTCATTTATGTGTGTTGGGTCGGTTTGTTTGGGTTCGGAGTGGTCATGGTGAGAATTAAGGCATTTAGTCTCTTAAAGTAGCCTAATAGTTGGAAAAGTAAACTGAAAGTTGACTTATTTGTAAACGACCTCTAAATGCGGATTTATGGCTCGAATAGCTTCGTTAGGTGATTTGGGACATAGGAGTGTGTTCGGAATGAAGTTTTGATGTCTGGTGTAGAATTAGGCTTGAATTTGCGAAAGGTGGTTTTTGGAGATTTCCGGTCAGCAGTGGAAAATAAGATATCGGGTTCGAAATGGAAATTCGGAAGTTGGAACAGGTCCGTAATGTCATTTTGGATATGTGTGCAAAATTTCAGGTCAATCGGAGGTGTTTTGGTTGGTTTCGGCATTGTTGGCAAAATTTAGAAGTTTCAATGTTCATAGGGTTGACTATGATGTAATTTTGGTGTTTTGATGTTGCTTTGGGTGTTTTGAAGGCTCTACTAAGTTTGAATGATGCTATGGGGTGTTTTGGTATGTTTGGTTGGGGCCCCGAGGGGCTCGGTATTGATTTCGGATGGTTGGAGGAGTTTTGAACGTAGGAAATTGCAGCAAATGGTTGTTGGTGTGGCCGCACCTACAGATGGGTAGCCGCAGGTGCGAAGATCTATGCACAGGTGCGAAGGGAGGCTAGGCAGGAGGAGTCCGTAGGTGCGAAGAGTTGGCTGCACCTGCGAAGCCGCAGGTGCGGAGAAGAGATCGCAGGTGCGAGAATTGGTCCGTTAGTGGGATTTTGCAGGTGCGCACCTGGGACCGCAGGTGGGATTAAAGGTCCGCAGGTGAGGATTTGCTGGGTAGAACAATATAAAAAGAAAGCCTCCGTGAAATTTTGGTCATTCTACCATTGTTACATGCGGTTGGAGCTTATGTGAGGGAAATTTGAAGAGAGAATTCGAGGGTCTTCAGTGGAGGTAAGTTCCCGGATTATTAAAGTCGTTTCTATGCTATTTTTTTGGATTATGCTTGTAATTTGAACGATTAAAGTAGAAACGTTTGGAAATGGGAGGAAAGATTTGGCAATTTCTTTTGGTAATTTTAGTTGGCAATTGTGGTCCGATTTTGATGTTCTTGGTATGTACGGACTCGTGGGAGGATAAGGTTTCTTCTGATGTAATTCTTATCGGATTCCGAGATGTGGGCCCGGGGCTCGTGTTTGGTATAATTTCCAGTTTTTTGTGTAAATTGATAGTTTTGGTTGGCTTGTGTTCCTTTAGCATATATTGATCGTGTTAAACTGGTTTTGGTTAGATTCGGAGCAATCGGGAGCCAATTTGAGGGGCAAGAGCATCACAGATTAGTGTTGGGGCACGATGGAGGTAATTAATGGTTATTAATCTTGTCCTAAGGGTATGAAACCCCGTACTTCATATTCCTCACTGTTTTTCGAATGACGCACATGTCAGATGACGAGTATGCGGCGCGCACTGATTTTTGGATTTGACTTGGTCCTCTCCGCGGCAACTATTGAGTTGCATATTTTTACTCTAAATCATATGTTAAACTGTGTTCGAAAGGCTATTGCTATATTTGGGCTATAAGCCATGTTTGGGGCCTCGTGCCTACTTGTTTAGACCCCTTGGGGGCTTTTTACTGCTATTTTCTCAGGGTTTATTGATGATTTCACTCAATCACATTGTGCTTAGTGTTTTCGAATCTCAGCCTGATTTACACTACTTTGAGATTTAAAAATGATTTTTTAGGTCGAGTACCACGTTTTACTGATTCGCCCCAGGGCCTTATGAGAGGTTCTGACTGAGTGAGGCCGAGGGCCTGGTTGTAAGGATATGATACGACACGAGGTGGCTTGATATTAGCGCTTGGGCTGAAGGAGTCCCTCCGAAGTCTGTACACACCCCTAGTGAGCGCAGGTACCTACTGAGTGCGAGTGCCGAGTGCCGAGTGATTGGTATGAATGAGTGACTGTGAGGCATGCCCGAGAGGCTGATCATGAGTGACTATGAGGTATGCCCGAGGGGCTGATTATGAGGGACTGTGAGGCATGCCCGAGGCCTTGATTATGATATATGTTTACAACTTTCACTCTGAACTTATGAAACATGTTTTGCCCAAGGGGCCTTTTTATGGTTTTTAACATTTTTACACTAAACTTCTAGAAAGTTATGCTGAAACTATTGGCAAGTATATTTCCAAACGATTTTTACTGAAATTGGCATTTAAGCGTAATGATTTAACGTATACATTGTTGGAAAGAAAGGTTGAGCTTATTGTGAACTGATGAATTGATTTTTATGTGTTTCTTCCTGCTCAGACCTAATTTATTTTCGTTACTACTAAGTTGGTGTACTCACATTACTCCCTGCACCTTGTGTGCAGATCAAGGTGTTAGGTCAGGGTGAGTTGTGTATCTGTTCCAGAGATTTCTCGGAGGTTTTCGAGGTAGTTGTATACGTCTGTAGTCCTGCTCTCTATCCTGCTTACTATTATAGAATTTCTTTTCTTTTGAGCTGTATATTCTTATGTAGATGCTCATGAATAGTGACTCCGGGATCTTAGGGGTTGTATTCAATATTCTGTATAGCTTTAACTATTTTAAAAATGTTTAAAAGAAACCTATATGGGTTATCAGTTTAGTAAAGATGTAAATGGAAGCTTATTGCGATTTGAGTGTAGTTTTTGGCTGGCCTAGTTCCACAATAGGCGCCATCACGACTGGTTAAGATTTCTGGTCGTGACAAGTTGGTATCAGAGCGCTAGGTTACATAGGACTCACCGGTCATGACCAAATTTAGTAGAGTCTTGCAGATCGGTACGGAGACGTCTGCACTTATCTTCGGGAGGCTGTAGAACCCTTAGGAAAATCTCACATTCTTGAATTCTTGTCGTGCGAACCTATTTATTTCAACCAAGAGCATAACTCTTGAATTCTTTCCATGTTTTTAACGCGCCGAGAGCGCTTGGTATCAGCTGTGCATCGACGACTTGTGACTTCTATGGGTGAGATGTGATTTTGGCATGTTGGTAATGGGCCAGTCTGGAGGACTTGAGGCCGGATTCATTTTGTGGCTTGTCTGCTGAGATTTCGTTGTGTGGGCACATGTATTTGGGGACTTATATGTCTGTTTGTCTTCTTATTGATGAGAATTGGTGACTAGATGGATACGTGGTGAGTGTGATTTGATGGTTGGCTGCATTTAGGTTGTTGATTTTGATAAAAGGGTTGGCTAAAAATGTGGCAAGAACCATTGAATGTTTGATTTCTGTCTCGGTTGGGTATATGGCTTCGAGTTGTGAGTGTATTGGAGGACCTCCCATGGTGTGTAGTTGTGGAGTGAAGCGGATCTTTCTGTTGGGTTATGAGTTCCTGGTGATGTCTTTTAAGCTGATCATTGCCTAGTAGCGTTCATGTATTTGATTGACAGTGTATTCCAGCCGTATTATCACTCCTTGCTATTGTATTTATTGATGGCGTCCTGGCATATTCGCATAGTCAGGAGTAACATAATCAGTATTTGAGGATGGCATTATAAGGATTCACAGAGGAAAGGCTCTATGCAAAAATTCTACGAGTGTGAATTTTGGCTTGGTTCAGTAGCATTCTTGGGACACGTGGTGTCCAGTAAGGGTATCCATGTGGCCAGACATGTGTGGGTAGAGCTTCCAGAAGCTCGAGATTTCTGTGACCACCGCTCCAGTGTTAGTTTTGCCATCAGCTTGATGTTTTACCGCGTATTGTGATGTCGCGAGGGTAGGCGTTGTTTGTGTTTAGATACAGAAGGGTGTAGCGATTGCGTGATAGTTATGGTCTTCGGAAGTGTATAGAGAGATATTATGTTTGAGGCTAACGGGCAGGGGTATCTCCTGCGGATCGTCCTAGGGTGTGTGATCCCTATGTAGTTCTGTAATAAGTTCTCTTCTACCAGTAAATGATAGATGTTGTAATTGGAGTTCAGATCGCTTGTGGAAGTTGGCATGACTGTTACAATGGTGAATGCGAGATTTGGAGATGACTTGAGTTGTTAGATGGGTGGTGTTATTATGGGCATTGTGAGTTATTGTTTGTCTCCATCGTTGGATTTGAGCCAACTGGGGGAGTCTATTAATGATAAGTTGATTACACGATTATGTGTGGTATTGGTTTCAGTTCGAGGTATATTGGTGGGTCAGTTATGACCTGCAGATGTGGGGTCTGGGAATGACACGAGTAATGGGAATTTCTTCGATATACGTTGTAATGTACTCTATTGGGTAATTGGGTTCTATTGAATGATTTAGTGGAAATTGTAAAAGGTGTCGTGTATGCAGTGTATGAACTTGCTTGTGGCTTCAAGTGAGTGGATTACTTTCCTAGTATGTTAGTGTGCAAACGGGTCACGTCGATTATGTCTAATTGGTAAGTGTGATATAGATTTACGTTGAAGGGTGTCAAGACTTGTGGTATTTCTACATCATCACGGATTCTACATATCGGTATCAGGAAGGTGAAGGTAATGGCTTTAGATTCGCAGGAAGTCTCTTCAGGGTAAGTATTTTTAGTGTGGTACTTTTGAGGATATTTGAGAGAGTATTCGACGGCTTATGAGCCTTAAACGGTATGTTTTTATGGTTGGGACCCGTGTGGTGAGTCTAGGGTTGTGAATTGTGGTATTACGACAAGGAGAAATATCAATTTGAAGGTAAGTCAGAAGAAACTTGGGTAAATAGGGCAACTTGGTAGTAGGTCGGTCGGCATGGTAAATGATACGATTAGTTTTTTGGGGTGTTCATGAGGTGACGAGTTTTACGGGTGTTTCTTAGCAATGCTCTTGGATTTTGGATGGCCTGCATAGCTTGGTTGAGTTTGAAGGATTCAGTCCTGATGTTTCTATTGCGGTTAAGGGTGCATATTTTCTTCTAGCGTGAGGTGCGGTTGTCGTGTAGTGAATTTTCTTCTAAATGGGATCAAATGAAAGTTCTTGGCTAGTTGGGTGCGTAGTTGATTTTGGCTCAGAAGGGATCAAGAAGTTCCCATAATTTCCCTGGGATGGCAGGGCATATGTGGCATGTGGGTAGAGTTGAGATTTGCATATGTGAGGTCGCGGTTCACTTTTAGAAGGAAGGTCAAAACAAATTTCTTAGGCAGCATGGACGGTTTCAGATGACTTGGTATATGATATCAATGTGGGGTGGCTTGATGAGGGTATACATATTTGAAAGGTCATGTGTAGAGTTAAGGGTACTTCGTTGGTATTGCGGCGCTTTCTTGTTGGATCGACTGTTGATATTCCAGGTTGCTTGGTAACACGGGAGAAGCATAGGGGTATCCCTCATGGAATGATTGAGTATTTGGGATGTGTCATGTATTCGAGAGGTGGATTTGAGATTAGATATAGTAATTTGTGCGCTTCATGGACTTCGAGACTGAGAGTTCTCATAAAAAGGTTATTTTGTGGTAGTGAACTGTGAAGATACGAGCAGAGCTAGTCGGATGTTAGTATGTACGATTCGATTGTGATTGAGTTTATTCATGTACGGGAGTGATCTATGAGTTAACCTTCAGTGTTGCGAGGAGTGGTGATTACTGGTTATATAAACATATAGTGTTGTTCTAATTGGGCTTTATAGCTAGATTTGAGTAAGGTAAGTAATTGGGTATTGCGAGATTGAGACGTGTAGGTTATGTACCTTCTGATTTGGGTGGCATGGTACCGTCCCGTTTCCCCCATGATTATGGCAATGCACTTTGAGTACTTGATGTCGAATTTCGAATGGTTATTGATTTTGGGCAAGGTGTCTTGAAATATTTCAACTGGACCAGCGTTTGGATGAGATCGTGCAGTGTAGCGGAGTTATGTAGGAGTATGACCTTTGGTATTGGATTCGTGTGTTTTGATTTTTACGGTGTGTGCGTGGTTGTTAACATGATATGGTGATGGTAATTGTTAATGGCAGGATTGTCCTCTCGTGTGGATCTTTTATACAATTTGATTACATTGGGGTGTTGCTATTAAGTGCACAAGTTACACATGTTTTGGTTTCAAATTGTATCGATATTTCATGTCATCAGGGTGGTCGTGATGGATGAGAAGAGGTCATTGGATCTAGAATGAACATTTTCAGAATTTTCTAAAGTATAGTTGGAAGGATAAATATCGGGAGTCTGCTTAGAAATCTGCTATAATTCTTGTTCGGGAAGGGGGAGCTTCATGTCTGACTGATGATATGAATGAATGTTAGTTTCTACGTATTTCTTTCATCATCGGCAGTATATGGAAGTGTTAGAGTGAGGCATTTCTTGATAAGAGGTTATGTACCGGTATTGGATTGTTCTGAGCATTTATTGTGGTTAAGAGTTATCGCTATGAGTGTTTGAGTCACACGGTGTATTATGTGATTTCATCTGGGAAGCGTATATGGATTGATTCAGTATGTTCAGACTTGTTCAGTTTATAGTTATGGAAATTTTGATCTTGTATATTATTTCAGAAGTGGGAATTTGGTTCTAAGGTTTATGGGTCAGGATTAGATTTCAAAATTTCAACAGTGTTGTGCTATTGGATCTATATGGAATAGGGTGACGTGGGATCAGCCCCGGGTATGTGCATGGTAAGCTACGTAGCAGCTTGATGGTGTTGGAGAACAACTCTTGGCCTGTTTGAGGACGAACGTATGTTTATGCGAGGGAGGATGTAACGACTCGGCCGGTCGTTCCGAGAGTTTAGCCCTGTTTCCCCTGTTTACACTTCATTATAGGTGGTTCAACTTCATTTATGTGTGTTGGGTCGGTTGGTTTGGGTTCGGAGTGGTCATGGTGAGAATTGAGGCATTTAGTCTCTTAAAGTACCCTAATAGTTGGAAAAGTCAGCTGAGAGTTGACTTATTGGTAAACGATCTCGGAATGCTGATTTTATGGCTCGAATAGATTAGTTAGGTAATTTGGGACTTAGGAGTGTGTTCGGAATGAAGCTTTGATGTTCGGTGTAGAATTAGGCTTGAATTGGTGAAAGTTAGTTTTTCGCGATTTTCTTGTCGGTAGTGGAAAATAGGCTATCGGGGTTGGAATGGAATTCCGGAAGTTGGAACAGGTCCGTAATGTCATTTTGGATATGTGTAAAAAATTTTAGGTCAATTGGAGGTGTTTTGGTTGGTTTCGGTGTCGTTTGCAAAATTTAGAAGTTTCAAAGTTGATAGGGTTGAATTTGATATAATTTTGGTGCTTTCATATTGTTTTTGGTGTTTCGAAGGCTCGACTATGTTTGAATGATGCTGTGGGGTGTGTTGGTATGTTTTATTGGGGCCCCAAGGGGCTCGAGATTGATTTCAGATGGTTGGCGGAGTTTGGAACTTAGGAAATTGCAGCAAATGGCTGCTGGTGTAAAGTTTCTCGTGTGGCCACACCTGCGGATGTGTAGTCGTAGGTGCGATGCCGCAGGTGGGAATATCCATGAGTAGGTGCGAAAGGGAGGCTAGGCAGGAGGAGTCCGCATGTGTGAAGAGTTGGTCGCGCCTGCAAAGCCATAGGTACGGAGAAGAGATCACAGGTGCGAGAATTGGTCCGTTAGTGGGATTTCGCAGGTGCGCACCTGGTACCGCAGCTGTGGGTCCGCAGGTGCGATTAAAGGTCCGCATGTGCGGATTTACTGGGCAGAACGGTATAAAAAGAAAGTCTCCGTGAAATTTTGGTCATTCTACCATTATTGCATGCGGTTGGAGCTTATTTGAGGGCAATTTGAAGAGAGAATTCGAGGGTCTTCAGTGGAGGTAAGTTCCTAGATTATTAAAGTCGTTTCTATGCTATTTTGATCGGACGAGGCTTGTAATTTGAAGGGCTAAAGTAGAAAACTGTGGAAATGGGAGGAAAGATTTGGAAATTTCTTTTGGCAATTTTAGTTGGCAATTGTGGTCTGATTTTGATGTTCTTGGTATTTACGCACTCGTGGGAGGAAAATGTTTCTTGTGATGTAATTTTTATTGGATTCCGAGATGTGGGTCCGGGGCTCGGGTTTGGCCGAATTTCGAGATTTTTGTGTAAATTGATAATTTCGATTGGATTGTGTTACTTTGCCATATATTGATGATGTTAAATCGGTTTTGGTTAGATTCGGAGCAATCAGGAGCCAATTTGAGAAGCAAGAGCATCGCGGAATAGTGTTGTGGCCCGGTGGAGGTAAGTAATGGTTATAAATCTTGTCCTGGGGGTATGAAACCCCGGACTTCATATTTCTTACTTTTTTTGGAATGGCGCACATGTCGGATGACGAGTATGTGGCGCGCACTGATTTTTGGATTGGACTTGGTCCTCTCTGCGGAAACTATCATATGTTAAACTGTGTTCTAAAGACTATTCTATATTTGGGCTATAAGCTATGTTTGGGGCCTCGTGCCGACTTGTTTATACCCCCTGGGGCTTTTTACTGCTATTTCCATACTGTTTATTGATGATTTCATTAATCACATTATGCTTACTGTTTTCGAAAATCAGCCTGATTTACATTATTTTGAGATTTAAAAATGATATTTTGGGTCGAGTACCCCGTTTTACTGATTCGCCCGAGGGGCTTTTGGGAGGTTCTTACCGAGTGAGACCGAGGGCCTGATTGGGAGAATATGATACACCACGAGGTGGCTTGATATTAGAGCTTTGGCTAAAGGAGCCCCTCCGGAGTCTGTACACACCCCTAGTTAGCACATGTACCTACTGAGTGCGAGTGCCGAGTGTCGAGTTCTGCGTGATGAATGATTGGGAGGCATGAGTGACTGTGAGGGATGCCCGAGGGGCTGATTATGAGTGACTGTGAGGTATCCTCGAGGGGATAATTATGAGTGACTGTGAGGCATGCCCGAGGGGCTGATTATTATACATGTTTTTGCCCGAGGGTCTACTTCTGGTTTTACCATTTTCACTCTAAACTTATGAAATATGTTTTGCCCGAGGGGCCTTTCTATGATTTTCAGCATTATTGCACTAAACTTCTTGAAAGTTATGTTGAAACTATTGGCAAGTATATTTCCAAATGATTTTTTACTTAAATTGGCTTTTAAGCGTGATGATTTAACGTATACATTATTGGAAAGAAATGTTGAGCTTATTGTGAAATGATGAATTGATTTTTATGTGTTTCTTGCTGCTCAGACTTGATTTATTTTCATTATTACTGAGTTGGTATACTCATATTACTCCGTGCACCTTGTGTGCCGATCCAGGTGTTAGGGCAGGGTGAGCTGTGTATCTGTTCCAGAGAATTCTTGGAGGTTTGCGAGGTAGCTGCATGCATTTGCAGTCATGCTCCCTCTCCTGCTTACTATTATAGAATTTATTTTCTTTTGAGTTGTATATTCTGTTATAGATGCTCATGACGAGTGACTCTGGGATCTCGGGGGTTGTATTTAATATTCGGTATAGCTTTAACTATTTTAAAAGTGTTTAAAAGAAACATATATGTTTATCAGTTTAGTAAAGATGTAAATGGAAGCTTATTGCGATTTGAGTGTAGTTTTTGGCTGGCCTAGTTCCACGATAGGCGCCATCACGACTGGTTTAGATTTGGGGTCGGACAGGTATTAAATGATACAGTGATGTCAGAACAGGAGACAACTATTGGGAAGCTAGTGATCTCAATGGAACAATAATTTCTTAAAATGTAGCTACAATGAACCCTAGTCTGGGTTCTATTTATGACATGCAATTCGAGATGCTACAACAATCCTCAGGAACTGGAGATCAAAGTGCACTTGTGATAAAGGAGATAAATGGAGAAGAACCTCAACATGCTATAGTACCTCATGTGTCAGGTTCAATTGAGCCAGTCTATTGTTTTTGTGCTTCTGGAACTGGGCAACAAATACAAATTCAGCTTAATATCCCTTTGAAGTCACCTATAGAAGTGTTGCATGATCTTGTTACACACAATATCACACCCATGTTGATTCAAGCAATGGGAGATCAGGAGCAACTTGAAGAAGAGGATGATGATGAATCAATATCTGGAAACTTCAAGGCAGTAGCAAGAAAAGCTAATTTGTCACCTTGGGCTGAAAGATAAGAGTGGAAACAAGACAATAAAGAAAGGACAGAAAAAAGAGAAGCCTCAACCTAAAAGAATTTTTCCCAGAAGCACAGCATCCCAAACCAAATGATGATCAAGACTATGATTTGGAACATAAAGCCTGCGAATACTCAACAAGCCTTTGAGAGAGTTATTAATATGCTAAAAGAGCATGGTTTCTACATTGTTGCATTGATGGAACCTTTACACAATTGTAGGCATATCAAAAGGTACATGAGGAGGTTATATATGTAATCTATTATGTCAAATGTTAATGGTAAAATCTTGTTGCTCTTTGATTTTGTTTTTGAATGGGATGTCATGATGGATATTGAGCAGCAAATTACAATTATGTGTATCATCAAGGCATTGATAAGCGTATAATCATGACCTTTGTGTATGTTAAATGCTCATCACTTGAAATATTGGAACTATTGTAAGAACCCGTTAAAATTTCATATTGATTTAGATTTTTTAAAAGTGCGCCAATCTTAATTGGGAATAACGTATCCTAGTATTAAAGGAGGCCTATGAGATAGAACCATATTATTTTGACTTGAAAATACATATGGAGAGTTTTTTGGGGGCATATTAAAGAGTGTTGTAAGTGAGAATAAGTTGTTTGGAACGAGTTGGAAATGGAAAGAGGAATAGGTGTACAAATTTGCACAACACTTGACTTTAAATAGTTATAACTCTCGCAATATAATTATATTTCCAATGAATTTTGCTTCTGGGGCGTAGCTCTTTGAGTCTAGTTTCTAAAGCATCATGTCATTTCTCATTTGGACATTCCTACAAAAATTATGATTAAATCACCAAAGTTAGATAACCAGCTATTTTGGCGGACAGCGAAGTGAGGGTCACTTCGCCAGAACACGCGTGGATCCTGCCATCCCTTGTATGTTGTGGGCATGAAAAGTGAGGCTCAATTCGGGATGCTGGGGGTGCCCCAGCTTTAGGTCTTTTTAAGTCATTTCATCGGCTCATTTCCCCATTTCACTTGGACGAAATTTAGGGCTTCCCCTACTATCTCAAGACACCCAACTCCTCCTATCATCAAGGTAAGAAATCCCATTATATTGGTGTAAATCCTTTCATTACCACACTAGAAATAACTCATTCTACCATGAAATCCTTAGATTTTCAAGAAATTTCTTCAAGAACTCAAGGAGGGTTTTGCAACATATCTTTCAAAAGGTAATCCTACACCCTTAGACTTACATGTATGTGTTTATTATGAGAATATAAAGTATGAACTGGGTATTGGAACCTACAGGATGGTGATTCGAAGTCATAAGTTCCCAATTTAAAAACATAGCCATTGTAGAGATTGAAAGATAATTATTTGATGTAACATTGTTGGTTAGGTGTGAATGGATGGTAATGCATGTGATGTTGGATGTTATAAATTGTTTAAGAATGATGGTGATATAAATTGTTGGTAATTGGTGGTAGTGGGATGCATTAATTCTATGGTTAGGAGATGTAGAGGTTTATGCCCACTAGGTGTTTGATAAAGTCTCTAAAGGGCCTAAACAATGAAATTTGTTACTAATATTGTTCCCACTAGATGTTGTTATTGTATATTGAAGTTTCTTAGTGCAGTGGATCATTGTAGTACCAATAAGGAGCGAATTTGAGGTATTTTGGCTACACTTTCGCTCTTAGAATCGAATTCCATAATGTTCCCGTAAGTTCAAGTATGGTTGGCTCAAGTTTCCAAATTTCTATATTCCCGATTATACCACATAAACTTGATTATTCTGAATGAACCTTATATCCAAAGATAGATGTTCAACGTATGGTTTGCGTATTAAAATGGTGTGGCTTTGAGTCATGTTTTAAATGAGAGCCAATGTACCTATTGGGTGAGAAAAAGTCAATTTGCTTAAGACTCATAATTGCTCATATGTATACCTAAAGTCTTGATTGAAAATGTCTTGTTGTTGATAATCTATAAAGATGCTTGAAAATGAAATAAGCGAATTGGGGAAATAATGTGTGGATAGCGTGTCATGAATTTAAGTTATAACTGTGGCTAGTGGTGCCAATTAAATGAGAAAGATTATGACCAACTGATTTAAAATGACTTCGAAAATAGAATTTCCTAAAGCTTTTGTACTCAATTCATGCCCATAAGTGGTTGTTTCTAACTAATGCCTTGCCTTATATATATACATCCAATGTGATTTGAGTTCTTACATATTCTGGTATTGAAATTGTACATTGTCCTTGTTGGGATAGAGTATTTCAAGAATAATTGGTGTATTGCTTGTTTATGACTTTGATTTATGTTTCCATTGCTAGTTGGTATGTCCCCTTCTTTGGGAAGAAACCTATTGTGTTTAAAGTTTTCATTATTAATGAGCTAGCGGTATATGACTTCCAAAATATTCCGTATGTTAGTATTGTTTGGTGATCCTTGAAAATAAAAGAAGTGAAAGTGTGGAATATGAAATACAACCGCCGTTCCATGAATAAAGGATCTTCAATATGGTGTCCATTCACAAGATGCCTCCCATATGTCACATGTCTAAAATGAATCATTTCTTTTCAATCTTAGAATCATGAACATGGTCCCTACATTATCAATGACTACTAGGCAACTCTATGCCTCGTTTTTCCAATCAATGTTGTAATCACAATGATTAACCATGTCAGGCTATTGGTAGTAACCTTCATGCCTCTTAGGTTATAACCTTTGTGAAATTCTCCGCTCAACACATAAATGGTTTCTTGAGTAATTATATCCCAATCTTGAACCTCGTTGTTCTTTCTTATAGTAATCTATGGGGGTTGAAGGTTCAATCATGAAAAAGAAGAAGCATCATCCCGGTATATTGGATATGACTTTTTATGGTAATATTCAATCAAGCATATCTTAGAGTAATTGTTGGAGGTCGCCAAATTTTTAATTTGGGTGTTCGACGTGGGGATTTAGAGTTAAAGAAAGTGAACATGTTATTCTCAATATTTTCTTTATGAATATATTGGGTAAATTGTTAAGGGAGGTAAAGTATGTGTAGTCACATTAGGTCTTATGAAATATTGAAGGAAATAGGCCAAGCTATGAGTATGATGTTTCCCTATTGTTGTCGTCCGTGCACCCAGTGTTTCATGTGTCTATATCTAAGAAGGTAGTTGGAAAATCATTTTCTATCATTTTAGTGAAAGCTAGTAAAGGTGAAGTTAATGGATAATTTGATTACGAGGGGTATCTATTTTCCATCTTTGTTAGATAAAAATCGGGAGTTGAGACTGCCTACATTAAAGTTCTATGGTGAAGTCTGTGAGTCGAGAAAGTCACCTTAAAGTTAGGACCCGTTAAAATTTCCTACTGATTTAGATATTTTTAAAGTGCACCAATGGTACTTGGGAATGCCGTATCAGGGTATTAAATGAGACCTATGGGATATAACATATTATTTTTACTTCAGAATACATATGGAGAGTGTTTTGTGGAATATCAAGGAGGGGTATAAGTGGGAAGAAGTTGTTTGGAACGAGTTGGAAAGGTTAATTGGATAAGGTGTAAAAATTTGCACAACACTTGACTTTAAATGGGTATAACTATCGTAATGTAAATATATTTCCAATGAATTTTGTCTCTCGAATGTAGCCCTTTGAGTCTAGTTTCTAAAGCATCATGCCATTCCTCAATTGGACATTCCTACTAAAATTATGATCAAATCACCCAAGATAGATCACCCAGCTATTTTGGCTGACAGTGAATTGAGGGTCACTTAGCCAGATCGGGCGCAAATCCGGTCATCCCTTGTATGTTATGGGCAGGAAAGTGAGGCTCAGTTCACGAGGTTGGGAGCGCCCCAACTTTAGGTCTTTTTAAGTCATTTCCCCCATTTCACTTGGACAAATTTTAGGGCTTTCCCCCACTATCTCAAGACACCCAAAACCTCCCATCTTCAAGTTAAGAAATCCCCATTATATTGGTGTAAATCCTATAATTACCACACTAGAAATAACTCATTCCACTGTGAAATCCTTAGATTTTCAAGAAATTTCTTCAAGAACTCAAGGAGGATTTTGCAAGATATATTCCAAAAGGTAATCCTATACCCTTAGACTTACGTGCATGGGTTTATTATGGGAGTATAAGTAAGAATTTGGTATTGGAACCTATAGGATGGTTATTGGAATTAGTTCCCAATTTAAAAACTAGTCAATGTAGAGATTGAAAGATGATTATATGATGGAATTTTGTTGGTTTGGTGTGGATGGATGGTCATGCATGTGATATTGGAAGTTATAAATTGTTTAAGAATGACGGTGGAATAAATTGTTGGTAATTGATGGTAGTGGGATTAACTATTTCTATGGTTAGGAGATGTAGAGGTTTATGCCCACTAGGTGTTTGAAAAAGTGTCTAAATGGCCTAAACTATGAAATTTGTTTCTAATATTGTTCCCACTAGATGTTGTTATTGTAGATTGAAGTTTCTTAGTGTAGTTCATCATTGTAGAACCATTAAGGGGAAAATTTGAGGTATGTTGGCTAAACTTACGCTCTTAGAATCAAATTCCATAATGTTCCATAATCAAATTCCATAATGTTCCATAATCTTGGTTGGATCAAGATTCCTAGTTTATATATTCCATGTTATCCCCTATAAACTTGATTATTTCGAATGAGCCTTATATAGAAAGATAGATGGTCAAAGTATGGTTTGCGTATTAAATGGTGTGGCTTTGAGTCATGTTTTAAATGTGAACCAGTGTACCATTTGGGTGAGGAAAATACGATATGCTTAAGACTCATAATTGCTCATATGTATACCCAATGTATTGATTGAAAATGTCTTGTTGTTGATAATCTATAAAGATGCTTGAAAATGAAATACGTGAATTGGGGAAATAAAGTGTGGCCAGCTTGCCATGAATTTAAGTTATAATTGTGGCTAGTGGTGCCAAAATGAGAAAGATTATGAACAATTGTCTTAAAATGACCTCGAATATAGAATTGCCGAAAGCTTTTGTACTCAATTTATGCCCATAAGTGGTTGTTTTTAACTAATGCCTTGCCTTATAAATACTTCCAATGTGATTCGAGTTCTTACATATTCCGTTATTGAAAGAGTATTTGAAGAATAATTTGTGTATTACTTGTTTATGACTTTGATGTGTGTTTCTATTGCTGGTTGGTATGTTCCCTTCTTTGGGAAGAAACCTAATGTGTTTAAATTTTCCATTACTAATGAACTATAGGTATATGACTTTCGAGATATTATGTATGTTAGTATTGGATGGTGATCCTTGAAATTAAGAGAAGTGAAAGAGTGGCATACGAAATACGACCATCGTGCCATGAGTAAAGAATCTTGTGAATGGACAAAAGATACAAGGAAATATTGTTGTTGTGATTGGTTGAAAATACTAGTGAAGGTACATACAATGTGAAATATGTTGAGGTGAGTACATTTGTAATTATATTACTTTTATGTGAAAATCAATATAAAAAAGATGTTTTTGGGAGTATCATTAGTAAAACTGAGGAAGGGTGGGTCGTAAGGCCCACACTTGAAACTACACGTGCCGGTGTAGGGGTGGATTGTGATTATTCCCCTTATTTGCGATGAAATTTAAATATTGGTGAAATTGTGATTATTCCCCTTAATTGGGATGAAACTGGTAATATTCGTG
This sequence comes from Nicotiana knightiana, assembly GCA_005239525.1. Classification (NCBI taxonomy): domain Eukaryota; kingdom Viridiplantae; phylum Streptophyta; class Magnoliopsida; order Solanales; family Solanaceae; genus Nicotiana; species Nicotiana knightiana. Next base: position 46,250 of record ML387234.1, on the reverse strand, counting down.
AATTGGAAAATTCAACCCACACGGCATATGTGGGAAGGAAGCCTAGCTGATCGGGTTATTAGACGCTATGCTGCGCACATGGTGGTGCTAATCTTTGTAACAACTTTCTTTCGCATAATCATGTCAAACCGCATTGTTCGTGGGGAGAAGGCCTAGACGATCGGACTCCGTGCTAACAAAGATGATGGTATATCGGTGCTAATGATTTTCCAACCAATAATATATATTATCTTCGTATTTTGAAAATTATTATGTTTTGACTAGACATCTAGATATTGTTGATTGTGACTTGTTGTTTCTATGTGTTTCCTTTGCTTATATGGGCATTCTATTTTTAAAGAGGGATTTTAGCTATACATACTAGTGTTATTCGTGTCACGCCCTCACTTCGTGAGGCACGACCGACACTCAACCGAGTGAACCCTACTGAGCAAACCTATTAGACATTTTCTATCCAACTCATTATGATCAAGAAAATAGGTTATTATTAATTATACAACATGGAAATTTTGTAAGCATTTCCATATTGATTCAATTGTTACATAATTGGTAAGTTTTTAAAAATTACATACACTTTTCAATTTGAAGGAACAAGGGTCCAAAACACAACATAATCCATTGACGCTTCCAATACCCATATGCAACCCACATAGTGTCTATGGAGCCTCTAAAGATACAAAAGAGAGTCATAACAACACCGGCAACAAGGCCCGGGCTATACCTCAAAATGTGGCAAACATATAAACAAAATATGTACCACATGACCCTAGGAAGAAGTGGGGCTCACCAAGTCTGATGGGAAGATGATGATGAAGCACCACTAGTTGCGATCAACATATTCTTCTATGGAACCACCTACATCCATTTAAAGATGTAGCGCCCCCGGAAAAAGGGAAGTTAGTAATGTCAAATAGTACCAGTATGTATAACTAAACACCATCTCATTAGAAAGAACAATAATAGAAGAAGAAATAATCATGGAATCAATGGAAACCTTAAACAACACTACAACATCAAATTAAGGATCACATAAGCTTTCAAATAATTTTCATAACTTTAAATTGGTACATCATTAATATCAATACCTCATCATTCACAATAAAATGGAGTCCGATCACGACCCTGTCGACTAGGTTGTCCCATTGGATACATCCACCACAATCACAATTCTAGTTTCAATTTCAAGTTTCAATTTCCAGCACCGTACCGCCATGTGTGCGGCATGGCATCCGGTCACAGCCGGAATGGCTAGGCCGTCTCAGCCAAGGCATTATCATTTTACATCGATCCTCTCATATCATATTTCTTTCACATATATCAATTTATCGGCACTAGTTTCCACAATCGTTATATCATACCTATGCTCTTAGCCATATTTCATAATGCAAGTGTTTTCCCACATTTCACATTATTATCATTTTCAACCAACAAGCCTTTTAATTCAAGATATTGGGTGCACACGAGAGCAATTACAGATCATAGGTAAGTAGAGTCCTTCACATGCTTTAGCATAACAACCTTTATTCAAACTCGATTGGAAGTCTATGAATTTTAGCACACATTCAATATCTTTAACACATACTCAAATGACAAGATATCATAATGGGAACATTGAAATACATATTATGCATGGACACCAATCGCATGGACACCAAGGGGGTTCAATTTCTACGAAGAGTGGGTTTTATCCATACATACCTGAAATTCGCCAATTAAAAATACAATGGCGTCCGCCACACTAAAAAACTTCAAACTACAACAATGCAACACATTTGTAACTATATTAGTAAGATTTATATACTTTAAGTCATTTAGACTTTTTATCAAACATCTAATGTGCATATCTCTCTACAACCTCGTTCAATGGAATTTATTCACCTAACAGCCACCTTCCATACCAATGAGTCACCTTACCATCATCTCTAGGCCATCCACAACTTCCATTAGCACGTGCATGCCCAACAATTCACACTAAAACTATCAATCTCCTTAATTAACCCATTTCACATTCTCTACAACACCCACACAACCTAGTTTAGGCACTTATGGCTTCTACTAACTATCCCATAAGTCCTAACATATATTTCATACATAAATAATCATCATAGAGTAGTTAGAGATGTTAGACATACCTCTTGTAGTAAGACTCTAGAGAATCCCCACTTGTAGTGTTCTTGACCAATTTGGGGATTTGAATAAAAATCGATGGATCTTCAAGATTAATCCTTGTTAATATAAGTGATTAGGAGTAAAAAATACTCAAAAAAAATTACCTTGTTTCATGGGAGGGAAGTATGGGATGTATGCCCCTTGATATAGTAAGCCCTAGCTCAAATGAATGACTTATACACTCTTCATACCCGGCCTTGGGGGTATTTATATGTCTCCTACGTGCGCGGCCACGCACCTGGTAAAGTTGCCGCGCACCTGGCCGCGCACACAAGGAAGATACTGCCAAATATGTGCGGTCGCGCACCTGGACGCGCATATGACATAGGTCCGATAAAATAGCCATAACTTTCTGTATACATATCCAAAAGAGGAAGAATTTCCTGTGTTAGAAAGTAGACTCAAAAGGATTTAATTTGACAAGTAGATTAACTCTTAAGTTATTATATTTTGGCAGTAGAATGCGTTTGAATTTGGACCTTGTGTGATTTTTTCCTGAACTTTAGCCCATTTCATAGTTCCCAACATAGCTTCATCATAGGGACCTATTTAGGCCCTTAACAGTATCCAATACAACACCTAAACATATTATGTCATGACCCCAAATACTAAGCCGGCCGTGATGGCGCCTATCATGGAACTAGGCTAGCCAACAATTACAGACTATCATAATAGTTCATAATTTCCCAAACTTTACTAGATTTTAAAACAGCAAAATGAGATGAAGAATTTATACACTTCCCCAACAACTGGAGTCAATTTTCATGAGCATCTAAGACTGTAAATACAATGTATTATGAGGTGACTTGCTACCACAAATGCCTGAAGTACAATAGACAAAACCTATGAACTGAGGAAAGGAAAGGAGGTGAGCTGGGGACACTGAGCAACTACCTTGATCCTCGAACAACCTCCAAGCACGTCCGAAAATCAACCTGTGAGATGGTCCAGTACCTAGATCTGCACACAGAGGTGCATGGAGTAACGTGAGTATGCCAACTCAGTAATTAATCAAAGTAACTAAAAATTTAAGTGTAGTGACGAGCATTTGCAAATCATGTAAATCCATATAATGAGTAACAGTGGAAATGAACAAATCAAGTCAGGAATTTACATTCCTAATATTTCATAAAACTCTAGTTTCCATTTAGAAATCTCGTATAAAAATATTTGCCCAACATTATCATTAGAGGCGCAGTGTGAAGAAGAGAGAAAAACAGTAGTTTCATAAAAATATAGTGTTACGCCCCGCAACATTATGTCAATATTATGTCCTGCAGTATTATATTATGATGATGTTACGCTTCACAGTATTAAATTAAGACAATGTTGCACCCTGTATTATCGTACGTTAAATTTGTCATAAGGTAATTGATATTACTTCAAGGAAAAAGATTATTCGGAGATTATAAAGATTTTGCTATTTTAAACAAATGATGAGCAGATTCGTGAAGGTGAGAGGGGAAGATAGTCAAAGAAAATGAATTTTTCGTCCAAGTTTGGTATATTGGGATAAAATACGGGCCGAACATTAATACCCGATATTTATGGAATAGTGTCATACAAGGTACTACATGACCATGATAGTAAGGTGTACAAGGTATGTTAAAAGCGAGAAATATTTCAAGTACGTTGAGATAATTCTTAATAATTAATTAATTATCCGATAACGGAATATTACCTAATTAATTGGGGATGCATTGGATAAGAATTTCATCCACCGACGTGGCTGTACATCAAAGTCAATAAAGTCACAAAAATGTGACTCTTCAAGTCCACATATAGGTGGCACATTTGGAATGATAGTTGGCCAAACCATCCACAAAATGGGGGCCCCGAAAATATCAAAGATAAAGAGATTAATAAATACAATTCAAGAGAAAAAGCTTATGGAGGGGGCTGCCATGAAACCTTACAACAATTAACAAGGTAATTGTTATCTTACTAGTGGTCACGGCAAAGATGACATAGGTTATTTGATTGGATGGATTTTTCCCTACTATTAAGACTTGAAAGACAACAGCAAATACCATTTGTTAGTACATCAAGTTTGATTCATTGTTTACATTCAAGAAGAGGTACCTAATGAAAGAGGAATAAGGATAACTTTCCCAAGAAGAAATAGGAATACTCAAATTTCATCAGGGGATCAATCATGTACATATAGATGAACTTTCGTGTTGTTTGCCCCCAATCGATTCAACTTTAGCATGCTGGTCATAATTTTTAATTATTTATGACAGGCATGTTAAGGCTACCCCTTCTTTTTTTTGGGCATGATCTATACGAACGAATGAAACGAGCAAATCATTACTTCCATAAATTACTCTATTCATAGAAATGCTAGAGATGTGTATATTATTGTTCTCCCATGTGTCATATTATTTTATCATCTGTTCATGAGTCTCAAAAATATGTAAGTTGGTAAAGTTTATTTCATGATATTAATCAGAGGCATAATGGTCTTATGACGTATCGACAAATTTTATTAACTTAATTTCACGTGTATTTCATGCATTTACATATGCACATTGACCCATGAACAGATGGCATAATATATGCGTATATATATATATATATTATATTTATATAGGATATGGGAAAAGGTTATGGCGTTATATACGCACCACCACCTGATCAACTGGTATACGTTGATGATTTGCCCACAGTGGCCGAGATGATAGGATGGGATGCCCTCAGAGTCCTGATGATGTTATAAAATATTTACCTATGCATGACACGACATTCATACGCATATACATGACACTATAATTATTTCATGATTTACAGAGTTATCTACACTTACAGGTTTAGTCATGTACTCTATATTTCTTCCATGTCTTTTATGTACTTATTAATGTGCCTTACGTACTCGATACATTATTCGTACGGACGTCCCTTTTTTACTGGAGACGCTGCATTTCATTCCCGCAGACCTTGATAGACAGGTCGAGAGTCCTCCAATTAAGCGATCAACTCAGCGGAAGATATTGGTGCACTCCATTTGCTTCAGAGTTGCTTGTTTGGTCAGTATGATTAAGATGTGTATTATTAGGTATGGTGGGCCTCAGTCCCGACCTTTATGATAAGTATGTACTCTTAGAGGCTTGTAGACAGATGCCATGTACGTAAAATATTGTATGGCCTTATCGGCCTATGTTCAGTACACGAGGGGTTAATTTGGTCTTATAGGCCCGTACTTCATATGTATAAGTTTATATTCCCTCATGCTTTACTCGAGATTATTTGCCTATGATAGAATGATATGAAAGATATGTTACGGTGGTACTCGGTTGAGTAAGGTACCGGGTGCCCGTCGCGGCCCATCGATTTGGGTCGTGACAAAAGTTGTATAGGAGCAGTTGTGTCCTAGGGTGTCTACAAGTCATGTATAGCAGAGTCTTGTTAGTGGGTGTGTCGTGCACCACACTTATAAGCAGGAGGTTATAGGGCATTTAGGATTGTCACTCTTTCTTCTTACTCTAGATCGTGTGATAGAGCTCAGTTGTACGAATTCAAACTCCTAATTTCGATTTTCATCGTAATACGATGATACCTATATACATTAAGACCATCAATAAGAGATATAGTCGTGGAAGTGTTGTGTTAAAGGAACTCGATTATGCATCTTTCTTAGGATGAGTAAATGTGAGGTCTTTAGCATATTATGCGTGCACTAAAAGGTGTAAGGTTCTTCATAAGGAGCTATAAGTGAAGAATACTTATCCACTCTTACGGTAAAAAGGAATAACAGGATCGGAAGTTGGGCACAAGTTTCACCAAGTAAGAGAAGCAAGGTGAAGAAGAGAACGAGGTACCCAGTTAATGAAGATTATCGGTATTTATAATTCAGGAAGAAAAACATAAGCATTTTGATTCACCCAATTGTAAGAAAGGTATGTACAATTGGCCATACCCATCTCATTTATGCCCTATGGAAGCTAACATAAGTATTATAAGAGAAGGATGAATATCAGGATCCGGTTGGGGTTAGAGTGATCCAAAATGATAGATAGATTTTTTGCGTTACTTGATATTTCTGAAGGATAAAGTGCTAATAGATCTCCTTCTGAGACACGCCGATGGTGCACTCCAAAATAGTACAACTAGATATGAGTACTACAAATATAGCCAATGGAAGCCTAGAAGGAGTAAATATCATATTAGTATGACTCCCATCGGTACTAGAGAGATAATGTTAAGCAACCCGAAGAGCCATTGGATAAAGCAAAGGGGAGCTAAAAGTAAAAGAATATCTTGTCGATAAGTTTTCAGAATAATGTAATAGATTGAAATGTTAGCAGAAAATAAGAAGAGATTGCATTATGAGTAAGATGTGATACATGGATGACAATGGTAGATCGGAAAAAAAATGTCTGTATTATATAGTTTGTAGTCAAGTGAAGGAAAAGACGATAATTGATAGGCCTTGGGACAACAAAAGAGTATAGGCCATAAATTCATATCCTAGTTTCGAGAAACATGTTCGTAAATAAAAGGAATAGTTAGACCCCAAAAGTAATACAAATCAGTATGGGCAGGTGAACAGGATAACTAAACGCGAGTTAAGGACTGAGTGATTGTATAATAGTCAGCATCATCAGAATTTTAGATTTTTTCCCGGCGTTAATAGAATGGACAGAAGAAAAAAATTATGAGAAATTCAGAAAATGATCATTGAGGAAGACACTTCCCTAAAGAAATCAATGTGAGAAAAGTTAAACTGAAGGGACTGTACAAGCTGGTTACAATAAGTGTCTCCCTCTTGAGTAAGGAAATTTGTTATTCTTGGTACAAAACGATTACCGCAAGGCGAGTAAGGGTCATTGATGATGTGAGAAGACGCCAAAGATGAAGAGGTAAAACATTTATACGTGGATAAATATTAGTACTCCCTTAAAAGGGAGGGGGGGGGATACAGAGTGGTGTGCCATGAAGTCAAAATTAAGTGGTGCTAGTAACCATGGAATGGTAAAGGAGGAATACGGTAAAAATAAAAAACGGAATGAGATTAAACTTATTCAGCTCCTACGTATATGCTACAATTCCAGAACATAAAGCAAGCACGACACAAAGGAGAGGAAATAAGGGTCCCAACCCGAGATGTTATTGATAAATAAAGATCCGGCACAAGATGTAAGTTAAGACAAAGGAAATGACACAAGAAAGATCACGCGGAGTATCCATTGAGAATGGACCAACGAGTAGTTAGTAGTTGATTCAGGAAGAGTCTAGTTATGGCTAGACAAGAGGATAAAGACAAATCAGCAGATCAATGTAAGATAAACACAAGGAACCCCAATATGGGGAATTCAGCCTCACAGTTATGACATTGTAATACTTGAGATATATTTATGTAAGAGTTGGGGAAGTTAAAAAGGTATCGTATGAGTGTTACGGAAATAAAAGAAAGTGCCACCGTGAAGACAGTCAAATATTAGTTCAGGAGTAACCCTACAAGTACAAGGGCGTGGAGATAAGTAACTACGAGTAATTATAGGCGATGAAGAACATCAAGAATTCCGTCAGGCATACAATGTGATAAGCTCACAGCCTTACAAGAGTCGGAGGGTCCCCCTCCCCCCAATGTACCAAAATGAAAGACTAGTTGAGGGAATAAAGAAGAAGGATTCAACCAAAGCATAGTGACCTAAAGAGCAAAGGATTGTGTAACAACAGTTTAACTACAAAATTGTATGGACTCCAAAAGAAAGTTGCACCTACCATGGCTAATGACCGGAGAGTAAAACCAAAAGTAATATTCGAGACCATATGTGTTGCACAAAAACTTCGGCATGCGTGAGAACTTAGATACGCTGAGTATACACGCAATAAGGAGCAGAAAAACCAAGAAAAGAAATTGCTTACATTTGAAGAAAACTAAGATTGAACGAAAGGAATAATTCGATTAATGACCAGCCGTAGAAGATTCCGGTATAAGATAAAAAAGGAATTCGGCCTAGATCATAAACAAAGGATTGAATCAATAGAAGTTTGTATTGCGGTTTTCCATAACGTCCGTGAAAGGCTAAAGTAATAACTAAAGGCTATGAGACGCAGATCAGAAGATAGATTAAGCCTAAATAACGGCTGATTAGAAGGAAGAGGAAACTAAAGAGATACATCAACAAAGTAAATCAGAAGTCTGATTATTGGCCCCAGACAATTATAAGAATTATGATTGAGAACATTGCAGGATCATCCTTAAAATTGGAGGCATAAGAGAGATACTAAAACAAAAACCCCATATTCCATGATGGCTCTACGATACAGCCAGTTAGAAGAATATCGGTATGGAGCTACAACCAGATTATGTATGCGTCAGAGGTGCAAGTATTATAATAGAGCTTCAAGTTGTGAACGTGAATTATAACTATGTGCAAGAGAGGTCATGAAAGAGATAGAAGATACGATGCAAGATTTTGAGGTAAGAAAGGTAAAGGGGAAAAAAAATACAAAATACTAAAATGCAAAATGTCTTGAATAGTCCATACTGTGAATAAAAGGCTAAAAGTGCGGGGATTCAATACCCAGAAATGATAGTAGCATAGTCAGTGGAATACTTTCCAACCTATGGTTTCTAAGTACCGAAAGGTCTAATTAGAGAGAAAAAAAAGAGTTAGAGACGATGCGGTGTCTCGCTTGATGTTCCAGAAAATGCATGGAAATTGATCGCAAGCTAAAATATGAGAGAACAACGAGGTCTTATAAAGACAAGAGTAAGGATAAAGAGAAGGAAAGTGAGAAGGTGACGAAAATGGATAAGTCCTCGGGATTAAGCCTGTGAAAACAAAGGAGCTGATTGTTCCTCTAAGTTATAAAAAGCCTAATATAGCATGAATCAACTCAAAGAAGTCTAAGACTAATAGAATTTAGAAGAGATGGAATGCTGTAGAACGGGGGTGTGATTATGATAGATAAAGGATGACGTTTGGGCCTTTGATTGAGTAATGGCCTGACGAAAAGAAATGGAAGAGAAAGGTATTTCATGAATTGGACATGACTAAAATAGCCACGTAAGGCGAGTCACATTAGGATGCTATGAAATACAGTTATGGAAGTATAATAACATATCACCTAGGTGAATCAGAAAAATCACTTCAAATATTCCATGATGCAACGTAAGCCCTAGTAGCAATATATTATGTAAGAAATTTCATGTTATCAATGGATGATTGTAGATCAACATCGATGTGAATCAATAATGGATGGGTAAAAGTTGCAAAGTACGAGATTAGATTGGACCATCAGTCTTAAGATGAACAGTAATAAATAAGCGTTAACGAATTTATCTTTATGCATATAGGATAAGCAACGAAAGTAACCTGGAGTTTGGTAGCAGACTTCAAAAACGACAAAATCGAAGTAAGAATTTTGGTATATTATGACCTACTTAGATATAGTAAAGCTAATGATGCCAGAGGGACAACTTGATATAATTTTGTACATGTTCACAAAGTGAAGCCTATAGATTGTCTAAAAGTTGGAAGAGAAGAGAAGAGTAGGCGCACATACAAAATTAGAATCGTCAAGGCTGCATGATAGAAGGTAGCAATAGGTACGAGATAAGAAGGATTATGACTACATGTCGTGGTGTGAGAAAGAAGCTTAAAAGGGAGAATGCCCTGGCCTTTGGGATTCATTCATAGAAAGGTCACCTAGATGGCAAGACGTGTACTAAAATATTCTCAACCTATGGGTTATGAGAATGATAAAAAAGTTAGTCAACATTCGAGGACGAATGCTCCAAAGGGGGGAATGATGTACACCCTGCAACATTATGTCAATGTTATTTCCCGCAGTATTATATTATGATAATGTTACGCTTTGCAGTACTAAATTACGATGATGTTGCACCATGTAGTATCGTACGTTGAATTTGTCATAAGGTAATTGGCATTAGTCCAAGAGAAAAGATTATACGGAGATTAAAAATATTTTTCTATTTTAAACAAATGATGAGTAAATTCGTGAAGGCGAGAGGGAAAGCTAGTCAAAGAAAATGAATTTTTAGTCCAAGTTTGGCATATTGGGATAAAATACAGGCCGAGCATTAATACCCGATATTTATGGAATAGTATCACACAAGGTACTACATGACCATGATAGTAAGGTGTACAAGGTATGTTAAAAGCGAGTAATATTTTAAGTATGTTGAGATAATTCTTAATTATATGGATAATTGATTAATTATCGAATAATGGGACATTACCTAATTAATTGGGGATATATTGGATATGAATTTCATCATCCAACGTGGTTGTACATCAAAGCCAATAAAGTCACAAAAATGTGACTCTTCAAGTCCACATATAGGTGGCACATTTGGAATGATAGTTGGCCAAACAATCCACAAAGTGGGCGCCCCACAAATATCAAAGATAAAGAGATTAATAGATATATTCAAGAGAAAAAGCTAATGGAGGGGGCTTCCATGAAACCTTACAACAATTAACATGGTAATTGTTATCTTACTAGTGGTCACGGGAAAGATGACATAGCTTATTTGATTGCATGGATTTTTCCCAACTATTAAGACTTGAAAGACAACAGCAAATGCCATTTGTTAGTACATCAAGTTTGATTCACTGTTTACATTCAAGAAGAGGTACCTAGTGAAAGAGGAAGATGGATAACTTTCCCAAGAAGAAATAGGAATACTCAAATTTCATCAAGGGGATCAATCACGTACATATAGATGAACTTTCGTCTTGTTTTCTCCCAACCGATTCAACTTGAGCATGCTGGTCATAATTTTTAATTATTTATGACATGTAGGTTAAGGCTACCCCTTCTTTCTTTTTGGCATGATCTATACGAATGAACGAAACGAGCAAATGCACAACTTCCATAAATTACTTTATTCGTAGAAATGCTAGAGATGTGTATATTCATGTTCTCCCATGTGTAATATTATTCTATCATCTGTTCACGGGTCTCAAAAATATGTAAGTTGGTAAAGGTTATTTCATGATATTAATCAGAGGCATAATGGTCTTATGACGTACCGAGAGGTTTTATTAACTTAATTTCACGTGCATTTCATGCATTTACACATGCACATTGATCCATGACCAGATGGCATTATATACGCGTATATATGTATATTATATTTATATAGGATATAGGAAAATTTTATGGCGTTATATACGCAACACCACCTGATCAGCTGGTATACGTTGATGATTTGCCCATAGTGGCCGAGATGATATGATGGGATGCCTTTAGAGTCCTGGTGATGTTATAAAACATTTGCCTATGCATGATATGGAATTCATACGCATATACATGACACTATAATTATTTCATGATTTACAGAGTTATCCAGACTTACAGGTTGAGTCATGTACTCTATATTTCTTCCATGTCTTTTATGTACTTATTCACGTGCCTTACATACTTGGTACATTATTCGTACTGGCCTCCCTTTTTTCTTGGGGAAGTTGTGTTTCATGAAGTAGGTCTCGATAGACAAGTCGAGAGTCCTCCAATTAAGCGATCAACTTAGTAGAAGATGTTGGTGCACTACATTTGCTTCGGAGTCGCTTCTTTCGCCAGGTTGAGTCATGTACTCTATACAGGTTGAGTCATGTACTCTATACAAGTTGTCCAAACCATCCACAATGTGGGGGCCCCACAAATATCCCAGATAAAAAGATTAATAGATACAATTCAAGAAGAAAAAGCTTATGGAGGGGGCTGCCATGAACCTTACAACAATTAACAAGGTAATTGTTATCTCACTAGTGGTCACGACAAAGATGACATAGCTTATTTGATTGGATGGATTTTTCCCTACTATTAAGACTTGAAAGACAACAGCAAATACCATTTGTTAGTACATCAAGTTTGATTCATTGTTTACATTCAAGAAGAGGTACCTAATGAAAGAGGAATATGGATAACTTTCCCAAGAAGAAATAGGAATACTCAAATTTCATCAAGGGGATCAATCACGTACATATAGATGAACTTTCGTGTTATTTGCTCCCAACCAATTCAACTTTAGCATGCTGCTCATAATTTTCAATTATTTATTACAGGTATGTTAAGGCTACCCCTTCTTTCTTTTTGGCATGATCTATACGAACGATCGAAACGAGCAAATGCACAACTTTCATAAATTACTCTATTCGTAGAAATGTTAGAGATGTGTATATTTTTGTTCTCCCAAGTGTCATATTATTCTATCATCTGTTCATGGGTCTCAAAAATATGTAAGTTGATAAAGTTTATTTCATGATATTAATCAGAGGCATAATGATCTTATGACGTACCGAGAGGTTTTATTAGCTTAATTTCACGTGCATTTCATGCATTTACATATGCACATTGACTAATGACCAGACGGAGTTATATATGCCTATATATGTATATTATATTTATATGGGATATGGGAAAAGGTTATGGCGTTATATACGCACCACCACCCGATCAGCTGGTATATGTTGATGATTTGCCCACAGTGCCCTCAGAGTCCTGATGATGTTATAAAACATGTACCAATGCATGGCATGACATTCATACGCATATGCATGATACTATAATTAGTTCATGATTTATAGAGTTATGCAGACTTACAGGTTGAGTCATGTACTGTATATTTCTTCCATGTCTTTTACGTACTTATTCTGGTGCCTTACATACTCGGTACATTATTCGTACTGGCGTCATTTTTTTCCTAGGGACGCTGTGTTTCATGCCCGCAGGCCTCGATAGACAAGTCGAGAGTCCTCCAATTAAGCGATCAACTTAGTGGAAGATGTTGGTGCACTCCATTTGCTTCGGAGTTGCTTGTTTGGTCAGTATGATTTAGATGTGTATTATTTGGTATGGTGGGGCTCTGTCCCGACGTTATAAGACCTCAATAAGGCTTACTAAAATTTATAAGACCTCAATGAGGCGTACTCAAATTTATAAGACCTCAATGAGGCATATTCGAACTTATAAGACCTTAAAAAGGGCATCCCCCCCGATATTAAGACCAAGGATATGTACTCGAACTTATAAGACCCTTAAAAACGCATACCCTCGATATTAAGATCGAGTCCATATCACTCGGGGACCAAAGGCTGCGGCCAAATATGAAGACTACGGTCAGATAAACAGCTACGGCCGAAGTAATGCGGCTCGGAGATGTCCGACTTCCGGAATAAAAGTAAAGGCCCTCAAATACTTCGAAAAATGTTGTTAAATAAGGCTACCCTCGACATAAGAAAAGGGGCTTCAATAATATCAGCTCCAAACAACGTAAAGGCTTCGAAAAAATCAGCCTTCGAGAGAACCTCATGAGGTACTCAATTATCATCACATATCGACTTGTAATCGAGGTTCCTATCAATCGAACCATCAAAAAGTTGGACGAATATAATAACATGCGAAGGTATAACAAAATTTCTAAAAATTTTTAGCTAGAAAGGGGGAAAATTGTAGCCATTTTAGAGCTCGAATTGACCAAATCTAATAAGAGCCTAAGGGTCGATATGTTAGAGCCTAAGGGCCGATATGTTAGAGCCTAAGGGCCAAGATAAACAGCCTAAGGGCCAATCTAAAGAGCCTAAGGGCCAACTTAAAAAGATCCTAAGGGCCGATTTTTTAAAGCCTAAAGGCCGATACCTAAAAAAACTTAAGGCCCGAAACACACTTTGCTCGAGACTTCACCCAGTTTGGATTCAAAAGTCCCGAGCTAAATCTTAGCTCAAAGCTAAGTGATCACCTATTACAGATCGCTGATCGAACACGAAACCTGAGGGTTTTATATTCTAAGTACAATACATCGGACCGATCATAAACAATATAAAAAAAACAAAGGCAGAAATTAACAACGAAGATGAAGCAAAAACATCCTTTTATATATCCAGATGATGTTCACAAAAATATATTTACAAAGCTTCGACATGGAGCCCTTACCCAAAAAAGGGAAATAATAGAAGCCTAATCTTCTGTCGGGGTCACTCGATCGGAGGAAGTTCCCTCAGGAACTGCACTCTCGACGGCTTGACCCTCGGCACCTTAATCATCGACGACCTCTTCCCCCTCGGGGACTTCATATTCGTCTTCACCACTGTCCGAGCCACTAACGGAATCTTTGTCGGGAGTGATCAGCGCTGCCAATCTTTCTTCTAAGGCCTTCACCTTCTCGATCTCGGCAGAAAGATCAAGACCTTTGGCATGTATCTCCTTGAGAGCCTGGCACTAGGATTCCAATTGAGCATGGTCAAGGGCACGAGTTAGCCTTGGCTCAGCTTCACTAGATACTTTCTTAGCCCGAGCATTTGCAGTAGGAGCATCAGTTCGATATGAGGACATGAGTGCATCAGCTATGGACTTTATTTTGGACAACATGGTAGCCGATTCAGCATGAATCTCCTTATATTTGTTTCTTTCTCCCTTTGCACCATGAAGTTGGTGCTCAGTCGAGGTCAGATTTTCCCAAATAGTATCCTTTTCGGAGGACGATCCGTCCATGCGTTGCTTCAACCCGAGGGTTTCAGCATCCCTAAGCTCCTCCCGAAGCTCCCCCACCGGATCATCCTTCTGCTTAAGCAGAAAAAATCAAACTGCAATGTTAGACGCCAAAAGCAACTAAACATAAAATAAGCCCACGAAGGATATATTACATGCCCAACGAGCCCGACCCTCTCTCTGGACGCCTTCTCCAAACAGGGTCGGAGGTCTTTAAGTTCCCCCTCTTTTCTGATATAAAGGGCCTTGAGGTCATTGTGTTCCAACATGATCTTCCTAAGCTTGTCTTCTCATCGGGAAAGATCTAGCCGAGACTTGGAGAAAGCATGATCATAGAGCATCACAACCTGGTCACGAAGAAAGGATGTTATAAAGGCACAGGTCAAATCCCAAACATAGTTGTTACATGACAAAGTATACCTCTTTTCGAAGCTTATCAGCCTCTTCGAATATAAATGAGGTGCCAAGGTCGGGGCCCTATTCAATCCCGGCAAGGCATTCCTCGTAGATTTCATTCTCCCCGTGGGATGCCCCAACTTCAAGAGTCTTCATGTCCTTGGCATCCCGTATCTGCCCTTCAAGAAAGGATGGGCCTTATGGAGAGTCACCCACGTCGATCACTCCGAGTGGATCGATCGCGGCCTTCTATTTCCTTGGAGGAGCTTCAGGGTTGGTTCCGTCAGGATCTTCGACCGAGTACTTTTCAGCACAATGTATGTTCTGGTCATGAGCCGGTTCGGGGACTGGGCCTGAGCACCCTTCGGAGATCCTCTCAGCTCGAGATTGAACCACCTCGGTAGCCTTCGATGCAGTAACCTTTAAAGCATTGGTACCGCTTCTCCTCTGAGTTGCTAACGGGAGAGCATCACCTTCACCCTCAGTCTCATCTCCCTCTTCGACCTCAGCACAATGACTCGCAGCAACTTTGGGAGACAAGGCCACCGTGTTGGCCTTAGGCTATCAAGCTTTGGCCTTTTTTGGTTTCGGGGACTCCGCCGGCGTCTCCCTCTTTCTCTTCTTATCCGTGGTGGGTTTTGGGGTATCTACTTAGCCAGGGTGGGGGCAGCCTCATTGAAATGGCTTCTCCAAGGCCTACATAAGCACAAAAGGTTAAGTGTGCTACCAAGAGATATTTTCACTAAGGAATTAAAAAACGACAATAATAAAAACTTACCATGGTTTTTGGACTCCCATCGGCCTCTGACCAAGTCACGCCATATGCGCTCAGCATATATGGAGGTGGAATCTAGTTGTCAAACTCAGCCAGCGAGGTCTTTGACCGCATCGGGGTACCACTCGACGGCTACATCATCGGAAGGGAGTTATTTCAAATGGAAGAAAACACATTTGATTAACGAAATATGTTTGATGAGTCAGCACTTACGGTTCATATTCTATTCCTCAAGTAATGGGATCTTCTTAGCATGAATCAGGCAGGAGGTTCTGACTCGAACGAAGTGGCTCATCTACCCTCGGTCCTTATCTTTGTCAATGCTAGAGAAGAAAGACTTCGAAGATCGACGATGTAGTTTAATCAGGCCACCTCGATATAGATGAATTATGTACAGTCTAATGAGATGATCGAGGATGAAATGTATCCCCTTGACCATGTTCGAAAAATGCCCGATTAGTTAAACGATTCGCCAGAAGGAGGGATAGATTTTGCCGAGCATCACCCGATATTGTCTACAAAAATCGGGGATCACTGGATCTATCGGTGGCAACGATGGTTCTATGGGACCTAAGGTGAATGGGTATGTGTATACGCTAAGGAAACCATATTTGTTAGTGTCTATATCCTCTTCAGGTGAAGGGATCTCCACTTGTAACGCATCCTCCCAATGACAATCAACCTTCACCTTTCTAGTTTCGGTTATTAAACTAATTGATTGAGACATGGGTTCGCATCGTCCCGCAACCGAGGAAGGTTTTTTGACCTTGGAATCAGAAGATGTTTCACAAGGCCTGAGGGTACACTCCTCAACACGAGGAGGTACTACCATTTTACTCTTAGACGAGCGTGATGATGAAGGGGATTTCTTTTTTCGAGGAACTGTCTTAGAAGTTTTTTCATGTTTGTTGTGAAATTTAAGAATATGAAGAAGAAAATGTTTAAGAGATGAACACAACGGAAGAATGAATGTAGAGAAAAGTTAGTAAATGTTTGAAGACATTGTGGGAAGCTAAAGTTTGAGGAGTAAAGGATTGGGGTATTTATAGGGGTGATCTAAGCATGTTGGAGAAGTTAAAAGGGCGGCCAATAGCTATTATCGATTGGTGGGTTTTGTGAGAACTGTGCAGACATGACCTCTGCACAACCATTTCCGTCACACCAATCGCTGATCTCACGTGGTTGATGTCATTATGGGGATATCGAAGGGTCAAGAATTCAAATCGTTTCTTATCATTTCATTATAAGAAATGCGGGGACTATGTGTATATTGCCGAAATTGGAAGAGTCCGATTTCGAGGTCTCTGTTGCGCTAAGCCCGAGCTCGAAGAGTTATAAGTAAAGTTTGAATCGATCCCGGAACATACACTGCGAGAAGGCACATCGAGGACCTGTCACAACCTACCTCGAGGCTGTGCCAAATCGATGACAGTTAAAAAAAAAGAGGGAAATTCCCAAGGACACGTAGTTAGGATGGATGGGATTTGTAAGAAATAGTAAAACTCCAAACTAAACCGTTATAGAGTTGTACCAATAGTATTCTTTGTCATAATTAGAAATGTACCATATTAGGGTTTTCCCCTCCTATATAAAGGAGACCTCAATTATTTTGTAAGGATCATATATTATTCACTACTATAGAATATTCTACTCTACTTTTCTCGTTTGTTGTACACAAGTTTATTCTTCAATTTTATTATTGTTCATTTATTGTTCATACTTTATTGTTACTAAGCTAGCCTCGAGGCCTTGAAACCACCAAGTTCGAGGCCCTCATTCCTTTAACAACACTGGTCGGCTATCACATTCTTCTTATGTACACTTATCATTTCTTGATTATTAACTAGTATTGGAATAAATCACATATTTGTACAACCACAAATCAAGTATAATTGTTAAAACCATTTTCGAGGTAAACACTATGGTTTCTAGGTATCAAGAAGCATAGTTAAGAGAGTAAAGAAGTGTTAGAGACAATGTGATGTCTGTCTTGATATTCCATAATAACACAAGGAAATCTATGGTGTAAGCAAGTTGAAGGAAGGTTGCGAGTAGTATAAATTAATATGTGTAGATCGCAAGATAAAGTATGATAGATCGACAAGATTTTAGTAAGACATGAGTAATAATAAGGAATGACAAGTGGGAAGGTTGCAAGAATAGATAAGTTATCGGGATTAAGCCTGTGAAAACAAGAGAGCTAATGGTTTTTCTAAGGTAAAGAAATCTCAGTATAGCCTGAATGAACTCAAAGGAATCTAAGACTAAAATTATTTAGAAGAAATGAAATGCTACCCATAAAATAAGGGTGTAATTGTGATAAATAAAGGATGACGTTTGGGCCTTCGATTAAGTAATGAATTCATGAATTATACAGGATTGAAATACCCACATGAGGCGAATCATATTGGGATGACTATGATATGAAATAGGGTTATGGAAGTACAGTATCACCCCAAGGTGGATCAGGAAAATCACTTCAAATGTTTCCACGATGCAACGTAAGCCCTAGTGGCGATATATTACGTAAGAAGTTTAAAGTTATCAATGGAAGATTGTAGATCAACATTGAGGTGAATCAACAATGGCTAGGATAAAAGATACAAAGTACGAGATGAGATTAGACCATCATTCTTAAGATGAACAGTAATAAAGAATCATTAAAAGACTTATCTTTATGCATATAGGATAAGCAACAAGAGTGACCCAGAGTTTGGTCGTAGACCTCAGTAACAATAAATCGAAGTAAGAGTTGTGGTATATTATGGCCTACTTAGATGTAGTAAAGCTAATGATGCCCAGAGAGACACCTTGACATAATTTTATATATGTTCACAAAGTGAGGCCTAGAGATTGGCTAAGAGCTAGAGGAAAAGGAGAGAAGTAACGTATAGGCGCACATACAAAGTTAGAGTCATACATGCTGCATGATAAAAGGTAGAAACAACTACGAGATGAGAAGGATTCTGACTAGAAGTTATGGTGTGAGTAAGAGGCTTAAAGGGGGGAATGCCCTGGCCTTTGTATTTATTCAAATAACAATTTTCTAAATAGGAAAGAGAATATCAAAGTATTCGCAAGAGCTATGGTTTATGACAATGATAAGTGCATAAGTCAACATTCGAGGACGAATGTTCCAAATGGGGAAATGATGTTACACCCCATGTTATCGTACGTTAAAGTACGCCATAAGTAAATTGATGAATTGAGATACTACATCCCGCATTTTCGTATGTTAAAGTTTCGTCGTAAGTTAATCGACGTAAGTTCGGGAATGGGATTATCTTGAGATTATAAGCATTATGCTATTTCAAACAAGTGATGAGTAAATTCTTGAAGGTGAGAGAGGAAGCAAGTCAAGGAAAATGAGTTTCGTCGAGGTTTGACAATTTGGAGTAATGTACGGTCCGAGCTATAATACTCGGTATTTATGGACTAGTACCATATAAGGTACCACATGGCCATGATAGTAAAATGTATAGAGTGCGTTAAAAGTGAGTAGTATTTTAAGTAAGTTGAGATAATTCTTAGTTATATGAATAATTTGTTGATTATTGGTTAATGTGGGAAATAACTAGTTAATTAATAATTAGTGAATAATTTATTAGAATCTTGGATAAGCGTAAGAGGCAAAAACGTGGCAGTCCCTCCCCTTAAATTTTAGATGACATTTAAAGTCATATATAATGTAGAAAATTAGGGACATGAGTCATATATGTGAGGAAAATGAGAGATGTAAGTCTTACAACACATATACTTTCATTTTCAAGCAGAAGTAACGTTCTTCTACAAAAATTTCAGCCAAGATTCTTTCCATAGAAATTGAAATATTATTTCCTATCTCTTAAGAAAGAATTTCCTACAAAGATGAATTTCCAAATAGCAACGTTATTGCTTCGTGTATTTCAAACGAATTGTTCCCTGTTTCGATCTCGTTGTTACGTGTTTCGTCACGACTAGCATGTGTTAAAGGGATGGTCAAGAGAATCGATTCAGGTATGTTAAGGCTATGCCTTATTTCCTTTTGGCATGATCCATACAATACAAACGAAAGGAGAAAATGCACAACTTCCATAAATGACTCTATTTATAGAAGTATTAGAGGTGCTTATGTTCTTGAATTCCCATATATCTTATTATTATATCTTTTGTTCATAGGTCTCAGAAAAATACGTAAGTTGAAAAAGTTTACTTCATTTCACTAATCAAAGGCATAATGGCCTTATAACATTCCAAGAAATTTTACTGACGTACTTCTCATGCATTGCATTCATTTATACATGTACATTGACCCATGACCTGATGGCATTATATACGCGTATATATGTATATTATATGTATATGTGATACGGGAAATGTTACGACGTTATATACGCACCACCACCTGATCAGTTGGTATACATTGATGATTTTGCCCCTGGTGGTCGAGATGATATGATGGGATGCCCTCAGAGGCTTGATTATATTATGAACAGTTGTACCTATGCACGACATGACATTCATACGCATATGCATGACACTACAAGTATTTCATGATTTACATAGTTATCCCAACTTACAGGTTGAGTCATTTACTCTATATTTCACCCATGTTGTTTATGTACTTATTTATGTGCCTTACATACTCGGTACATTATTCGTATTGACGTCCCTTTTGCCTGGGGACTCTGTGTTTCATGCCCGCACACCCCAATACTCAGGTCGAGAGTCTTCCAAGTAGGCTACTAGCTCAGCGAAAGATGTTGGTGCGCTATATTTGCTCCGGAGTTGCTTGCTTGGTCAGTATGATTTAGACGCATATTGTTTGCTATGGTGAGGTCATGTCCTGACCTTTATGATATTTTGAATTCTTAGAGGTTTGTACACATATGTTATGTATATAGATACTTGTATGGCCTTGTCGGACTATATTATAAGTATATAATGGATCACATTGGGTTTATAGGCCTGTGTGTCATAGGTGTGAGTTTCTATATCAGATTGAGTTGTCGTATGTCGGGTGTTCCCTCATGTTTACTCTGGTCCATGAATACATCCACGAGGATCTCATACTAATAATGACACTAAACCATCAATGCAAAACCCACTGTCGTATGCTCCAAGTTATGTGTTGGATAGTTCCTTTCATGAATCTTGAGTTGCATTGAAGCATAAGCTATTACCTTGACATGTTGCATTAACACACACCCAAGCCCAATTCTTGAAGCATCACAATATACCACAAACCCATCAATACCCTGTGGCAGGGTAATACTGGCGTCGTAGTTAATCTTGATTTCAACTCCTGGAAGCTCCTTTCACAAGCATGGGACCATTGGAACTTAACCGCTTTCTACATCAATTTAGTCAACGGAGAAGCAAGAGTGGATAACCCTTCCACAAACTTCCTGTATTACCCGACCAGACCCAAGAAACTACTGATATCTGTTGGAGTTGCAGGTCTAGGCCAATTACTCACTACCGCAATATTTTGAGGATCAACAATAATTCCTTCACTGGAGATGACATTACCCAAGAACGTGACAGATTCGAGCCAAAATTCACATTTCGAAAACTTCGCATACAATTGGTGCTGATGAAGAGTCCACAGGACTGCCCTAAGATGATCAACGTCGTCCTGTTGACTTCGCGAATATACAAGAATATAGTCAATGAACACTATCACAAAGGAGTCAAGAAAAGGCTTGAAGACTCGATTCACAAGATCCATGAAAGTTGTCAGGGCATTTGTTAGCAAAACAGACATTACCAGTAACTCAAAGTGCCCATATCGGGTCCTAAAAGCTATTTTCGAAATATGCTTCTCCCTTATATTGAATTGGTGATACCCGGACCGTAGTTCAATTTTTGAGAAGTACCTAGCACCCTGCAATTTATCAAACAAAGCGTCTCTCCTTAGTATTGGGTGCTTATTTTTTATTGTGACATTGTTGAGCTGCCGATAGTCAATACACATCCTTAATTATCCAT
The DNA here is from genome assembly GCA_005239525.1 of Nicotiana knightiana. Taxonomy (NCBI): domain Eukaryota; kingdom Viridiplantae; phylum Streptophyta; class Magnoliopsida; order Solanales; family Solanaceae; genus Nicotiana; species Nicotiana knightiana. The sequence goes on along the minus strand of ML387234.1, from coordinate 24,475 downwards.
ATTTCTTTCTTACAAAGAGAACCGGTGTGCCCCAAGGAGACATACTCGATCGGATAAACACCTTCTCTAACAAATCCTTCAATAGTTCCTTTAGTTCCTTCAATTATGTCGGTGCCATTTTGTAGGGCGGAATAGTATAGGTTGCGTGCCTGACATCACATCAATCCTAAAATCAATCTCCCTGTCTGGCGGAATACGAGGGAGCTCATCTGGAAAGAAATCCAGAAATTCATTCACAACCGGCACAGACTCAAGTGTAGGTGCCTTAGCATCGATGTCCGTGACCCGGACCAAATGATCTATACACCCCTTTTTAATCATCTTCGTAGCCTTAAGGTAAGAAATAAACCTACCTTTTGGAACCACATTTTCCCCCTTCCACTCAACCACCGGCTCATTTGGGAATTCAAGCCTCATAGTTCTAGTTTGGCAATCTAGCTTGGCAAGACATGAATAAAGCCAATCAATCCCTATTAGTACATCAAAATCAACCACCCCAATTCAATAAGATTGGCCATGGTAACTCGACCACGTACCATGACAACACAATCTCTATAAACACGCGTGGCCATGATAGACTCACCAACAAAAGTAGATACGGAGAACGACTCATGAAGTTGTTCCAGTTCTATCTGAAATTCCATAGCAACATAAGGGGTAACATAGGACAAGAAGGAACCGGGGTCAATAAGAGCATACACAGTCACTATACTTGTGACAACATTTGGAGAAGCCTATGCACCTTGGCGACCAGTTATAGCATAGGAACGACTGGGTCCTCCCGAGCTCTATTCACCACCCCTCGCTGCACCACGCCCTGCGAGTTCTAGAGTGCCTCGAGTTGGAGAGGGTGCTGAAGATGTAGTAGCTGCTGGACTGGATGGTTGTGTTGTGCCCCTACTTGTGCCCTAGCGGGATACACGACACTCCCTCTGAATATGGCCTCTCATCTCGCACCTGTAGCATATGGGTAAGTCCGTGTAGCAAATCCTTAAGTGTATCTTCCCACTCCTGGGGCATGAGGGCCTCTGCTGCTGCTGGGATCTTCCTCCTGACCGACCTTGCTGGTGGGGTTCCATGTTGCCCTACCTGGGCCTGAAAGGACTCCACTACTGCTACTAACTAGGCCTTGATGGTGGTGCAATGGCTGAAGACTGAGCAATAGACTGGGATGGCCCTAATGATCCTCCCTTGAAAGTTGATCTCCCACCCCCACATGACTCCCCAAAGCTTCCCGTAGACCGGGCCTTGCTGCTACCCTCTTGCTCCATCATGTTCTTCAATTACGGTTCTCTATGGCCTAAGAAAATGCTACTATCTTCCCATAATTCATATCAGAATTCAAGGCAGCTGTAGAAGCCTCATTAATAGTCAAAGCACTAAGGACCTAAACGAATCGTTGCACCCTGACCTCCATAGTAAGAAATATGTGAATAACATACTTCGATAGGCGTGCGAACTCCATGTGGTACTCCCACACACTCTTGCTCGCTTGTTTTGGATTCTGAAACTCAAGTGCATGGGCTGCCTTTGTCTCAGCAGGCAGGAAATGATCCATAAAGGCGTTAGCAAACTCACTCTACCTTGGCGGATGGCTTCCCTCCTTATGGGAGACTTTCCACAACTCAAACCACGAATAGTCCACCCCTTTCAGATTGTAGGCAACTCAAACCACGAATAACCCTGAGGGTCTTATGCATCTCATCAATAAAATCCCGGGGGTCCTCCTCGGGATTTGCACCTGTGATAACTGGATGATCTAGCTGAAGAAATCTGTTTACCCTAAAACTGGTTGAATCCCCTTGCTGGCTAGAAGAGCTGGGTGCAACATTTAATCTCTAGGCCTGAGAAGCCACTAACTGTGTTAGCATCTGGATATATCCCCTAGGATCCCAATAAGAAATACCAGAACAAGGAGCAGGGGCTGGAACTGGAAAAGAAATAGCAATGGGAGGGATCGTTTCACCCTCGGTAGATGTAGGAGCTGGTGCAGTCTATTCCGGTATAGAAGAATCAAGCAGAGCAATAGTCGGGTGATTATCCTCACCCACACAATCAAGTAGAGAATCAACATCCAACTCTGGTTGGCATTGGCCTTTTGGCCAATTCTTGCTTTCTTCTTAGGTGCCATTTACTGAAAGTTAGAACAATGTATGAGTTAGAGGAGAATAGCCTCATATTCAGCTCTATCGCACGATATAGATCAACAAAGAATGATATTATTCCTAAATTCCCAAATAGCGCCCTAATTATAGATGTGGTCGAGAACACATCGATAAGAAGGGCTCTACCAGACACGGCTCCGAGACATCCCAGGACACTTTAAAACCTTAGGCTCTGATTCTAAGTTTGTCATGCCCCAACTTGGGGAGGCGCGACCGACGCTAAACAAAGTGAACCCGACTGAGCAAGCCTATTAGACATTTTCTACCCAACTCATTATGATCAAGAAAATAGGTTATTATTAATTATACAACATGAAGATTCTATAAACATTTCCAAATCGATTCAATTGTTACATCATTGGTATGTTTTCCAAAATTACTTACACTTTTCAATTTGAAGGAACAAGGGTCCAATACACAACATAATCCAATGACCCTTCCAATACCCATATGCAACCCACATAGTGTCTATGGAGTCTCTAAGGATACAAAAGAGAGTCATAACAATGCCGACAACAAGGCCCCGACTATACCTCAAAACGTGGCAAACATATAAACAAAAGATGTGCTACATGACCCCAGGAAGAAATGGGGCTCACTAAGTCTGCTGGGAAGATGATGATAATGATGCACCACTAGCTGCGATCAACACTGTCTATTGTGGAACCACCTACATCCATTTAAAGATGTAGCGCCCCGGCAAAAGGAAAGTTAGTACTATCGAATAGTACTAGTATGTAAAAGTAAACAACATCTAATTAGAAAGAACAATAATACAAGAAGAAATAATCATGGAACACATGGAAACCTTAAACAACACTACAACATCAAATTAAGGATCACATAAGCTTTGGAGTAATTTTCATAGCTTTAAATTGGGACATCATTAGTATCAATACCTCATCATTCAGAATTACACCGCACTTTTATACGAGTCCGATCACGACCAGAATGGCTAGGTCATCCGGTTGGAGACATTCACCACAATCACAATTCGAGTTTCAATTTCCAATTTTAGTTTCCAGCATACTACCACCATATGTGTGTCATGGCGTCCGATCACGGACGATCGGCTCGGCCTTCTCAGCCAACACATTACCATTTTTCATTGATCCTCTCATTTGATATTTCTTTCACATATATCAATTCATCGCCACTAGTGGCCACAATCATTATATCATACCTATGCTCTTGGCCCTATTTCATAATGCAAGTTCTTTCCCACATTTCACATAATTATCATTTCCAACAAACAAGTCTTTTAATTCAAGATATTAAGTACACACGAGAGCAATAACAGATCATAGGTAAATAGAGGCCTTCACATACTTTATCATAACAACCTTTATTCAAACTCGACTAGAAGTCTAGGAATTTTAGCACACATTCCATATCTTTAACACATCCTCAAATGACAAGATAGAATAATGGGAACATTGAAATACATGTTGCACATATATTCTTGCAAGACAAGCACATTTGGAATAGCAATTCCTACATCAATCAATTTTGGCGCCTACACCGATTGAATGGACACCAAGGGACCTCAATTTCTAAGAAGAGTGTGTTTTAGCCATGCATACCAGATATTCTCCCCTTAGTAATACTACGGCGTCCACCACACTAAAAAACTTCAATCTACAATAATTGAACACATTTGTAATCATTTAGTAAGATTTCTATACTTTAAGTCATTTAGACTTTTTATCAAACATCTAATGTGCATACCTCTCTACAACCTCCTTCAATGGAATTTCTTCACCTAACAACCACCTTTCATACTAATGAGTCACCTTACCGTCGTCTCTAGGCCATTCACAACTTCCGTTATCACATGCATGCCCAACAATTCACACCCAAACAAACAATCTCTTTAATTAACCCATTTCACAATCTCTACAACACCCACACAATCTAGGTTAGATACATATGGCTTCTAATCACCATCCCATAAGTACTAACATATATTTCATATATAAATAATCATCATAGAGTAGTTAGAGATGGTAGACATACCTTTTGTAGTAAGACTCTAGAGAATCCCTACTTGTAGTGTTCTTGACTAATTTGGGGATTTGAATGGAAATCTATGGATCTTCAAGATTAATCCTTGTTAATATAAGTGTTTAGGAGTAATAATCAACTCAAAATACTCCAAAAACATTAACTTGGTTCAGGGGAGGGAAGTATGGGACAAATTTTCCTTGATAGAGTAAGCCCTAGCTCAAAGAAATGATTTAGACACTCTCCCTACCTGGCCTTGGGGGTATTTATATGTCTCCTACATGTGTGGCCGTGCAACTGGTCAAGTGTCCACTCACACAAGGAAGAAACTCCCAAATATGCGTGGTCGCGCACTTGGGCGCGCATATGACATAGGTCCGGTAAAATGATCATAACTTTCTGTATACATATCCAAATGAGGCGCGGTTTTATGCATTCAAAACTAGACTTAAAGATATTTAATTTTATAGGTAGATCACCTCTTAAGTCTTTTTATTTTGGTAGCAGCATGCGTTTGAAGTCGGACCTTGTGCGAATTTTTCCTGAAACTTTAGCCCATTGCATAGTTCCCAACATGGCTTAGTCCTAGGGATCTCCTTAGGCCCTCAATAGTATCCAGTACAACTCGTAAATGTATTATCATGATCATCTAAGTTTTTACAGTCCTTAACACCTCTTTGAAGGCAAGACGACACTTAAGCAACTTGTAAGTGTGCTTGTGGTATGGAACTTTTTTGAGGGGCCTCACAATTTGATGGTACTAACGTCCCTTTTGCCAGTGGCGCTGCATGTTGATTGGATGTAGGTGGTTCCACAATAGGCAGCAGTGATTAGTGATAGCGGTACTCTCTCTTCAGCTAACTTGGTGACACCCACTTCATTTCGGGGCATGTATCTCTTATTTCTCACGTACTTTGTGTTTTGAGGTATAGCCGGAGCCTTGTTGCCGATATTTCCATATTACTCTTCAGCTGTACTAGAGGTTCCATAGGCATGTTGCGGGTGGTTGTTGATTTTTGGAGTCAAAACTAGAAATGTTGGTATTTAGCAAACATGTTTTTCTTCATATCTATAAACTTGTCATATTTTGGAAATTATGAATGAAGCTACTAACCTAAATGAAATGGAATTTGCTAACATAGTGTTTCATTAATGGAGTACATATAATCTTTATTCATGTATTAATCTGGGTAGAAAAAAATCTAACAGGCTTTCTCGGCCGGGTACACTCATTTGAGCGCCGGTCGCGCTCCCTGAGTTTGGGGTGTGACAACTATGCGACTATTTGTACTACTTAGCTAGTTATATGGAGTTTCATTGGGTAGTTCGAGTTGATTTCAATGTGATTTTACATGAAGATTAAAAGACACAAGGTCTACCTGTGTATCCATCTGAATATTACGGTTTTGCATTTTGTGTGAACTCTTGTGGTTTATTTGATCTTAGCTATGAAGGTAGTTCTTTTACTTGGTGGAATGGTATGCCAAATTCAGAATGCATTTTCAAAATATTGGACAAAATCTTTGTTAATATCCCTTTTCAGAATCTTTTTCTAAATATTGAGGTTGAGCATCTTATTCAGACATGTTATGATCATGCCCAGTTGTTAATAAGTTGTGGGGAAAAGACTATTAAGCTTGTTAAATCATTCAAGTTGCTTAATTTCTAGATCAAGCATGAGACTTTCAAAGATTTTTTAAGACAAAACTGGGTGGCAGATTTCATTAGTGATATATTTTGGATGTTCAAGCAGAAACTAAAGAGAGTTAAAACTGCCCTATCTCATCGAAGTAAGCTCACATATTGAGATATTTTCAAACAACTAGCTATTAGGGAGGATATTGTTAGGGTGAAGAGATGCTATTTTAAGATGAGCCAACCATTGAGAACATGATTGTCCTCCAAAAGGAACAAGGTGAATTGAAGAAGTATCTTAGCATTGAGGAGCAGTATTGGAAGCAAAAGGCAGGCATGAACTAGTTTGCTGAAGGTGACAAAAACACAAGGTTTTTCCACAATCATGTTAATGGAAAAAGGTAGCAATTGCAACTGCAGAGAAATTAAAATAATGAGGGTGATTAGATTGAAACACAAGAGCATATGGCTGAAGCTGAATTAGATTTCTTTCAAAGACAATTTACAAATGAAGTTGATCCTACATCATTTGAACTCCTCAACAATGTCCCTATTGTGGTGTCTAACGAGAAGAATGTGGAGCTTTGTAGAATCCTTACTATAGATAAAGTTAAAGGGGCATTATATGCTTTAAGTGGGGAGAGTTCTAGTGGTCCTGATGGCTTCACATATATCTTCTTTCAAGAATGCTGGGAAATTGTAGGAGATGACATCTACAATATGGTGGAAGTTTTCTACGAGGAAAGATCATTTCCAACATCTATTACTCATACCAACCTTGTACTGCTTCCTAAAAAGCCCAAGGTTGAGACTCTCTCTGGTCTTAGGCCAATAAACTTGAGTAATTTTGTCAACAAGGTGTTCTTGAGGGTGATGCATGATAGATTGGAAAAGATACTGCCATCTCTGCTCTTATCCAATCAATCATGATTTGTCAAAAGAAGGAGTATATTTGAAAATATTCTATTAACACAAGATATTGTCACAGACATAAGACTTAGAGGCAAACCTGCTAATGTGGTGATCAAGCTAGATATGTAAAAGGTATATGATAGGGTATCTTGGATGTATTAGATGTACGTGTTAAGAAATATGGGTGTTGCTGAATGCTTCATCAACATGGTATGGAATCTAATAGCTAATAACAGGTATTCATTGTTGATCAATGGGCAAGCATCAGGCTTCTTTCATTCCACAAGGGGGTCAAGCAGGGAGATCCATTATCACCAACTTTATTCATACTTTTAGTTGAGGTATTTTCTAGATCAATGAATAAGTTGTTTGAGGATAAGCATTTTAAAGGATTTGGTAAGTGGATTGATCCTCTTAACCAATTAGACCGTGTTGATGAGACTATAATCTTTTCTTCTGCTTCATATTCATTAGAAAAGACTATAGATGTCTTGACCGAATATGAACACACTTCTGGCCAAATGATCAACAAGGCAAAGAGTTCCTTCTACATGTACTCTAATGTGGTTGTAGCATTATGAAACACTGTGGGAACTATCACTGGATTCACAACAGGAAAATTTCCATTCACTTATCTTGGCTGCCCAATATTCTATACAAGAAAAAAGAGGGATTACTACAATGATCTGATAAAGAAGGTGAAGCCAACACTACATTATTGGAAAGGGAAGCTATTGTCATATGGAGAAAAATCTACTATGATTTCGAGTGTCTTACAAAGCATGCCTACACACATCCTGTCTGTACTTGATCCACCTAATAATGTTATTGAACATTTACACAAAACCTCGTCTAGAATTTCTTGAGTAATAAGAAATAAGGCAGGAGCACACACTAGACAAAATGGCAAAATATATGCCTACCTAATGAGGAGGGGGTGTAGATTTTCGATCACTATTTGATGTCTCTAAAGAACTATTTCCTAAGTTGTGGTGGAAGTTCAGAACTTCCAAGTCTCTATGGTAAAATTTTATGTAGAACAAATATTGTACAAAATAAATACTCACTATGCTTCAATTTAGGGAAGGTTCACATGTATGGATGAAGATGTTGGAAGCAATGGAGGAAGTGGAACATGAAGTTCTATGCGAAATGAATAGGGGTTCCACTAATTTATTGCATGGGAACTGGACATGTTTAGATGCTTTATATCATGTAGTACCTACAGAGTTTCCAATCAATGAGGAGCTGCAATAAGTAGCTGAATTAAGATATGAAGAAGGATAGAATGATCAACTACTGGAGCAGTCTTTCCCTATGGAGATTGCTGATCATACTAGACAGGAGGTGCAATTTGACAATAGTGATGATTTATGGGATACTCCTAGATGTATGCCTACCTCTTTAGCAAAGTTTTCTGTTAGTAGTGCTTGAAGAATTCTGAGACATAGAGCACATACTAATCCTGAATATGGCAAGCTTTTGACTAAAGGTTTACCCTTTAAAATCTCCTTCTTCTTATGGAGATTATGGAAGGGGAAGGTTCATATTGATGATTTGTGGAGAAGAGGTGGATATATGGTGGTGTCTAAGTGTTGGTGTTGCACACAAATGCAAGAAGATTCTTTTCAACACTTATTCTTAACCAGTTAAGCTGCAACTAGGGTAGGGAAAACCTTCTTTCAGGAGGCAAGATTGGTGATCAATGTTGTATAGGTGTATCAAGTAATAAGAGCATGGTGGAATGCACAATGCTGCCCTAATATCAAGCCATAATTTCAGGCAGTTCCAGCTGTGATCACATGGGAACTTTGGAAGAGGAGAAACACAATGAAATTGGTAATTTTAGGTTGTCAGAAGAGAGTGGAGAAGTGGAAACCAGTAATTGGATAACATTCTTAGAAATCAATATTAGAAGATTGAAGCACCAAGCATAATAAATATGTAATAAGGAATTAATAGATTCTGGGTGCCCAATATGAAACTATTAAAAAGTTAGGCATGAAGGTTGTGAAGCAAAGGGATAATTAGTCAACACACAAAAATGGCAAGTTCCTGAATGTTGGCTATGTAGAATTGAGCTTCGAGAGCTTAACATCTATGTGAACTTTGAAGGATCCTTTGTTCATGCCAGTATGTGTAATTTATCCTACCTTAACTCATACTAATATAAACTATTGGTATGTGCCATTATTCTATGACTTATCCTTAGGCCATGGAATTCGGTAATATATTGATAACTTGATTTATTAATTAACTGTCTTAATATTTCTTCCCAATTAGGAGCTTATACGTATGTGTCTTGGTTTATTCGATCTTGGGGTAGACTTAGACTTCTTTACGCTTTGTTTAGTTGTGTATTCTTTTTCATTTATGCTTTAATTGATTGTATCACTATGTGAGCCTATTTATTCATGCTAGAGATCATGTTTAGCCTTATGATATCTCTATTTTTCATGATAGCCTATTCTTGAGATGTTCATGTACTTGGTTTAGCCATAGTCATACTTTATATCATGAATATATGTATGTATCTTTATTTATTATGTTATTGTGCATCTTATTGATTATTTCGTGAGTATATACATCTTCGAGTGCAGATCTTAATTCGGATTGATATGTCTATGGAACATTTGGAAATTATGAGTGGATCAATATTATGATGGTATGAGGTTTCTGTAGTGCACTTATTGTATTATTGATATTGATTTGGCATGAGATTTTTATCGTACAACGTGTGGATATGGATCCATCTCCCTATAGTAGCACTCCCATGTTTCTCTCTCGGCAGCGTACACGCGGAGCTTTGAGATTCTGACGAGTCTTAGTTTGTGATGGTATTTATTGATGATTTGCAATAAAGGTGAAAGCTTGATCTCTTAAGTAAATCTTTTGTCATTCCATGTATTTTGTATATTTTTTGGAATATATTTTAATAAGCTACTTGATGCCTACATTACATGCATTGATTCTGATAGACGAGATAGTTTGATCCATGATTTAAACTTCTACCACATCGTATATCTCATTCCATTGCCTTGCTATGTATGCGCTTGTTACACTCCATATTTTCGTACGTGAGAGTACATCATAAGTCAATTGATGGAAGCTCATAAATGAGATCGTCTTCGAAACTATATAAAGTAATTTAATCATGTTACCTTGGAGTTTAAAAATCTTTAAGATCATGGATAACAAGTACCAAGAGGGTAAACAAATTGAAGAAAATAAGTTTCGTCGAATGTCGACAAATTAGGAATGTTATAACATTTACATTTGGGTTGAGACTATAAATCTTAACATGATAAAGAGGTTATTTTATGAGTTCTTTTAGTCTTATGATAGTCGTATGTTACATTTTGAAGTCAAGCGAATTGCGGAACAAAAGTTGGCAAAGGTCATCACAAGTTACATTCATAATGTGTTGAATATTAGGTCAAATGTAGTAGCGCTTTTCTCCAAATATACTTAGATATACAGGATGATCGACGTATTAAAATGTACGATTCTAGATTCTAATGTATTAAATCGTTCATCGATACAACATCAGAGTAGAGAGAGATATTTGCAGTTTCACGAGACTGTGCAGACCGCATAAGTGACAAGTAGGTGTGTCACTAAAGTTTTTTGAGCGATACATTTCGTGTTTTCTATGAGCTACTTTTGAGACATATTATATACCAAATTGAAGGTCTTGGAATGTGTTTCCAATTCTCTTAATCGTTCATTGATACGATATACGAATAAAAAGATATAAGAATCGGAAGAAGGGTCAATGCTCGGGTGCCAAGCTAGCACCTCTTTGACTTGTATAGGTTTTAAATCGTATTCCTCCTCATTTTTTCATAGAAAATGACTAGATAACCCCCGTAAACTTACCCTTAAGCTCTATACAGGGGTTTAAATGAAGATTAACATCCCGAGTACATAATCTTGAAGCGATAACATTTGAACGATCCGTACGACACAAGTATCCCTATACCACCTCTCTTTTTCTTTGTAGTTTGAGTTTTGGAATGTACTTCATAGTTAAGAAAATGTCTACTTTATGATTTAATATTTTAAGTATCAAGGAAGGTGGATAAATTCATTACCTAATAGTTAGAACTCACGGGACAGTGATTTGAAGTTGTGAGTTCGATTTATTTCACTTTTAGTGGACTGTTTTATAGTCCACTCATGTTGGCCTATTGTGCTGTTGATTTATGGAGTTTAGAAGGATAAATGCCTTGGAGAAACGCCACATGTGGTAGGATATCGGGTTGGTCTCTCTTCATTGCAATTTCAAGCTATTTGATAACTTGTTGATTGGGTATGTTATAGTATATTTTGGGCTTTTTGTTGTATTAAAGGTCCCAAATTTTAGTTAGCTTGTTTTCAAATTATTGATTTTATTGCTCTGGTTGTTGTTGCATGAATATGGTATTGGAGGAGGCTCTTGTTACACGGAAGATGCTGCCCAAATATACATAAGCGAGCTACTAGTTTAAGTTATGGACTTAGCCTTTACTCAGCACTGATTTTGAATCTCTTTATGCTATGGTAAATTGAGTTAAGTTGTTTGAAGAATTTCTTGGAAGGTATTACAGACTCAACGAAGTTAAGGTATGTTAAGACTATCCCTTCTTTCCTTTTTGCATGATCCATATGACACAAACAAAACGAGCAAACATGAAACTTTCACAAATGACCCTACTCTTAAAAGTACTAGGGATGCCTATGTTCTTGATCCCCATGTGTCCTATTATTATATCGTCTCTTCATGTGTCACATAAAATACTTAAGCTGATAAAATTTATTTCATGATATTAATCGAAGGCATATTAATCTTATGAAATCCCGAGAGATCCGATGACATACTTATTATGCATTGCATTCATTTGTACATGTACATTGACCCATGACCAGATGACATTATGTACGCATATATTATATGTATATGCGGTATGGGGTATTGGGCAAGGTTTGTGTCACGACCCCAAATCCTAAGTCGGCCGTGATGGAACCTATCATAGAACTAGGCTAGCCAACAATTTACATACTGACATACTATTTCATAGTTTCCAAAACTATTCCGATCTTTCACAAAAAAAAATTCTTTCGCTTAAGCAGTTTAAAGTAACAAAATGAATAAAACAGTTTATACACTACCCCAAAAACCTGGAGCCACGGTCATGAGCATCTACGAGTATTACAAAATAACCCTAGTATCATAGTACATCAAGACTCGGAACGAGGAACTAAATACAAAATAAGAAATGGGAAAAGAGATGTTGTGGACGCTGAACATCTACCTCGAAGTCCCAACTCCGGCTCCACTCGAAGGAAAAAAACTAGAGCTCCGTACCAGGACCTATATCTGCACACAGGGGTGCAGGGAGTAATGTGAGTACACCAACTCAGTAGTAATGAAAATAAATAAAGTCTAAGCATTAAGAAACACATAGGATCAAATCATCAATTCACGATAAGCGCAACCTTTCTTTCCAACAATGTATACATTAAATCAACATGCTTTAAATGCCAACTTCTGTAAAAATCATTTGGGAATATAATTTCCAACAGCTTCAACCTAAATTTTAAGAAGTTTAGTGTAAAAATGATAAAAGTCACAAAAAGCCTCTCGGGCAAAACATATTTCATAAGTTCATAGTGAAAGTCGTAAAATCATATGTAGCCCCTCGGGCAAAATATGTATCAGAAGCTGCCCCTCGGGCGTAACATCACTCAGAATCAGCCCCTCAGGCATACCTCACAGTCGCTCAAAATCAGCCCCTCGGGCAACCTTACAGTCACTCATACCTCCTAATCACTCGTCACTCGGCACTCGCACTCAGTAGGTACCTATGCTCACTGGGGTGTGTACAGACTCCGGAGGGGCTCCTTCAGCCTAAGAGGTAATATAAAGACACCTCGTGGCATCTCATATCCTCACAATCAGGCCCTCGGCGTCACTCAGTCAGAAACTCTCAAAAATCCACTCGGGCTATCAGTAAAAATGGGGTACTCGACCCAAAACATCATTTTATATCTCAAAAATAGTGTAAATAAGGCTGAGTTTCGAAAATAGTTAAATATAATATGATTGAGTGTAAATCATAAGTCAACACAATGAGGAAATAGCAGTAAAAAACCCCAAGGTGTCTAAACAAGTCGGCGCAAGGCCCCAAACATGGCTTACAGCCAAATATAGCAATAGTTTTTAAACACGATTTAACATATGATTTAAAAGTAAATACGCAACTCAATATTTGTCACGGAAAAGAACCAAGTCCAAATCCAAAAAACAAAATTAGTACACGCCACACACTCATCATCCGTCATGTGCGCCACTCCAAAAATAGTGAGAAAATACGAAGTTCGGGGTTTCATACCCTCAGGACAAGATTTACAGTCATTACTTACCTCAAACCGGCCCAAAATACTAATCTGCGATGCTCTTGCCTCTCGACTCGGCTCCCGATTGCTCAGAGTCTAACAAAAAATAGATTAATATCATTAATATACGCTGAAGGAACAAGGCCCACTTAAAAATTATCAAAATTAGGGAAAATTCCCGAAATTGGCAAAACTCGGCCCTTGGGCCCACGTCTCGAAATTCTATAAATAGTGCATCACAAGAATCCTTATCCTTTCCCAAGCCTATACACATAAAATGAATAAAAATCCGACCACAGTTGACCCCTAAATTCCTTAATTATAAGTCTCAATTTCCCAAGCCCTAAACCCCCAATTTATGCCATTAAATTCCACTACTTCCAAGCCTAATCCATCAAATAACAACATAGAATCGAGTTTTTAGTCCAAGAAACTTACCTCCACCGAAGACCCTCGAAATTCCTCTTCAATTTGCTCCCAAAATGTCTCAAACCGCATGCAAAAGTGATGAAAGTGCAAAAAATTTGCTAAGATCCGTTTATATATGATCTGCCCAGCGATTCCCGCACCTACGGCCCCATTAGCGCACCTGCGGTCCCAGGTGCGCACTTGTGCATCCGACTTAAGTCCCGACTTCTGCACTTGCGGACCTGACCAGGCATTTGCACCTGCGCTCCTTGGCCAAGTTTCCCTCTTTTGCACCTATGCAAGGTCTTCACACCTGCGGACCTCGCGCTTGCGGTCCTCCTTCCGTAGGTGTGACCACACCAGCAGCGAATTTGCTGCAATTTTTCAAGTCCAAAACTCCGTTAACCTTCCGAAATCAATCTTGAGCCCCTCGAGACCCCAACCAAATACACCAACACGTCATAAATCATCACCCAAACTTATTTGAACCCTCAGGACAGTCAAAATAACACCGAAACACAAATTCGAGTCATGATTCAAGCCTAAGAATCCTAAATCTTCCAAATATCACCAACAATGCCGAAACCAACCAAAACACCTCCGAATGACCTGAAAATTTGCACACACGTCCAAAATGACATTACGAATGTGCTCCAACTTCTGCAACTCCATTCCGACCCCGATAACCTATTTTCCACTACCGCCCGAAAATCGCAAAAAAATAACTTTCGTCAATTCAAGCCTTAATTCTACACCAGACATCAAAACCACATTCCAAACACACTCCTAAGACCCGAATCACCTAACGAAGCTATCCGAGCCATAAAATCTACATTCCAAGGTCGTTTACCAATAAGTCAACTCCCAGTCAACTTTTCCAACTATTAAGCCAGTTTAAGAGACTAAGTCTCTCAGTTCTCACAACGACCACCCCGAACCCGAACCAACCGATCCAACACATCATAATTAGGTTAACTAGTACATAACAAAGCTGAAATAAGGGATATGGGGCTAATCTCATGGAATGACTGGACGGGTCGTTACAGTTTGTTACAACCCATATTTGCGTACGTTTGTTCACGCCATAAGCTAATCGACATAAAATCCGAGAAGAGATTATCTTTGAGATGATAATAAGTGAATAAAGGTTGTTGTAATCCGTAATCTCGGGTAAAACTAGAGGTGCTTAGTATTCCCAGGAGGTTGTTTTTAAGATATTTGAATCATATAATATCCGTATCATAAGTCTTAAATTCAAATGAGTTAGGAAACAGAAGTCGACAAAAGTTGTTACTACTTACGTTCATAATTTTTCTTAAACTTTAGGTCAAATATTATTAATTATGGGGGTGATCTACCCACCAAATTGAAGATCCATGAGTCTAGTTTTCAACATATTAAACCATTTGTTGGTACAACATTGGAGCAAAGACATATTGTGTTTCCGCGAGACTGCGTCAAGTAGCTCCCTATGGGGCCCAAGATAGGCGGTTGATATACATATATATATATATATATATATATTAGAACCCTTAACCACATTTTAACTCATTATTTTTCATTCTCTTCATACCCTAGACACCTAGAAATACTCTCTCAAGGTTCTCTCCTGATTCAATACCCAAAGATAGGGCAAACAACATAAATCAAGTGTCGGGAATCCCGTGGCATTAGTAAGTTTCTTGTTCTTCCTATTGTTGTTGATTGTTGTTTGGTTACAGCTCATGTGAGAGGTCGTTTTAAGTGGTTTAAGTTCTGTAAAATACTCTCTCAGGTTTTTAATATCAACCATAGGTTATTTCAAGTCTTACAAAGTGATTCTATTGCCGAAAAACCCAAATTGATTGCTAGTTTCGCTTCCTTGTTCTTGTGGCAGCATTGTGATGATATTTCGTGGTGAATTCAGGTCAAATTGGAGTTATTCTATCTGTTTAAAGGTAAGGAACCACTTACTCTGCATGTATTTAAGATTATCCAAGTTGTTGAATCTAGAACTTGTGAGTTATATATCGAAATGATTGTTAGTAATGTTGTTGGTTGGTGGACTATTTTAGGAGGCTTAATATGATTATTATTGATGTTGTTTGGGCTGTTTGGTGGTTTTTTTAACTTGTGGGAAGTCATATAAATAGGGGAGGTGCTGCCCATTTCATCTTAAAATAGGTTGTCGTCGATTTATAATAGTTATGATGCTTAAACGATAACAATAATATCATTTCTCGTACTGTAGACTAAGGAGTCATGAAATTTTCATAGCCTGAGGTTGGACAGTATATACAAGGTATGTGAGTATATCCCTTTCCTTCTTTTGCACGACTCTCATTGTATATAATGTAATGAACGAGCTTCCAAAGATACTACAATCTTAGAAGCTAGCAGTACTTGCATTATTTCCCTTCTTATAGAATGATTGATGGTGAAGTTTCTTCTCTTATTCTTATGTTATGAATGTTTTTGGTACTTCCTGATTCTTATAATATCCATGACGAAGAGTCATTCCTAATATCATATACGGAGGTTACCGACCTTACATCACTCTGAATGGTTAAAAATGTGCATCCAATAGGTACATCGTTCATTATATATATATATATATACCTATTTTATTCTACCCAGACGCGCTATAGTAGGCCGGGTATGACTGATGTTGTGCAACCACTGATCAATTGGGTTTTTACCGAGCTCCATGTGCCCGGTTATGATTCTATCGAGCCTTATGATGGTCGGTTACATTTTTACCGAGCCTATTACGTCCGAGTACTATATGATGACGATGATTCCCATAGAAGCGTATGTTTTTAAAAGTTTATGTCTACATATATATGTATCATGCATTTCATGTCAGTATCCCTTAGAGGCCCCAAATGTTACGGGTTGTGTATTTTTATCCCTGTATATATTACTGTTCTTATTAATGCATTTCTGCATTACATACTTAGTGCTTTATTCATATTAACATCCCTTTTATTTGTGGACGCTTCATGTCATGCTGCAGGTCATGATAGTCACGTAGGTGAAGTTCCCCCACCACAATAGGTTGCCCAGTTCAACGGTTATTGGCGAGATCCCTTCTGGAGACTTGTCGTGGTCTTGTTATGCACTTTTGTTATAGACATTATGGGTACGTCGATGCCTTGTTCCGGCAATGTTGCAGAACTTATGTTCCTTTAGAGACTGATAGATAGTTTTTGACTCATGTAGAGTTTTGATTTCCCTGTCGGCTGATTTTTGTTGTATAGTCTCTCATGGCAGCTTGCCAGCTCCTACATTATGTATAGTTTCATGACAGTCTTGTCGTCCCATGTTATGTATGTCCATGCCATTATCTGTCATTGTTGGTTGTTCATCCTTCATGTCTACCATTTATGTTGATCTCGTCGGCCCTTATAGATAATAAGAAAGGTTAGATAAAATGTACGTTGGTGCTCGGAAGGTACGGCCCGGGTGCCAGTCATGGCCCTGCAGTTTGGGTCGTGACAAACTTGGTATCATAGCAAGTCAGGTTGTCTATGAGTCGTGTCTAGTAGAGTCTTCAGTATGGATGTGAAGAGTGCCACATTTACAATTAGGAGCCTACTTGACATCTAGGCTTGTTACCTTCCTCCTGAATCTAGATCGTGCGTATAGTTGAGTCGTAAGTGTTCGTATCTAATATTCACCCTGTTTTTCAGCTATGCCTTCCACTAGGAAGCAAGCGATTAGTATAAGACTTGATATAGCTGCGAGAGAGGGTACCAGTCAGGTGCCTCCAACCTGAGCATGCCAAAGTGAGGCTCAAAGTGAGATGTCATCTCATACCTCATCTACTCCATCTTCTTCATATGATATTAAGAGGGACCTAGCAACTCCAGTTCCTTCGTCTAGAACTACAGACCATGATATGCACAATGCGATGCAGTTATAGACTACATTGGTAGCTACTTAGGCTTAGAGGTAGAATATCGGTACTGGTGATAAACCAATTAGTGCATGAGTTCATGATTTCATTAATCTACACCCTCCGGTGTTTACTGGATCAGACCCCAAAGAGGACCCAGATACTTTTACTGATCAGGTTCATTGCACACTGCTGGTTATGCACACTAGTGATACTGAGGAAGTAGAGTTGGATACTTATCGGTTACGGGATTTATCGGTTTTCTGGTATAATAGTTAGGAGAGATGCAAGGGTCTGAACGCTTAAGACCTTTCTTCATCACTACTTGCCAATTGAAATACGACGAGCTAGAGTTAATTAGTTCTTGAACCTTCGACAAGGTAATATGAGTGTGGGAGAGTAAAGTATGCAGTTTGATTCTTTCGTAAGCGACATGGTGCACCTGTTCGTGAATGGGTTAGGACCACATTTGATAAATGAGTGCATGACAGCCTCCTTTGTGGAGGGCATAGATATTTCTCGTATTCAGGCTTTTACCAAGACACTAGAGGATCATAATCGCCAGTGCCACGCCCCAAATCCGAGGAGCGCGACCGGAGCTCAACCGAGTAAATACGACTAATCAAGCCTTTTAGATTTCATACTACCCAAATGCATCTTTGAATAAAGAGGAGATGTACTCCATTAATTATACTCTAAAAATATTTCATTAACAACTTCCATTTTATTTCCATTAGTAATTTCAACCATAATATCCAAAATATTACAATTTTATAGATATGATGAAAAATATGTTTGCCAAATATCAATATTTCTAATTCAATTCAAAATATCAAACACCACCCACAGCCTGTCTACGGAGCCTCAAAATAAAAAGTACATGATAAACAGATGATACAGGACCCTGAAATGAAGTGAGGATCACCAAGTCAGCTGAAAAGAGGATGCACCACTTGCTTCGATCAACGTTGTCTGCTGTGGAACTACCTACATTCATTTAAAGATTTAGCGCCCCCAGCAAAAGAGACATTAGTACTGTCGAATAACACTAATATGTATAGCTAAAAGTCCTTTTTCAAAATAGGATGCCCATATAAGAAAAGGCAAGCCATAGAAACAAAAAGTCACAATAAATAATATCCAAATGCCCAATCGAAACATTATATTTTTCAAAATACAAAAGTAAGACATATTTTTAGTAGGGAGATCTTTAGTACCGATAATACCACAGTTCACGATACCACTGTTCACAATGCCACCTTACTCTTGGCACGGAGTCCGATCATGACCCGATCGGCTAGGTCATCTCATTGGAGACATCCTCCACAATATCAATTCCCATTTCAATTTAGGTTTTAATTTCCAGCACAATGCCAACATGTGTGCAGCATGGCATCCGATCAGGGCATGATCGGCTAGGCCGTCTCACTCAACACATTACTATTTTCCACCAGTCATCTCATTTCATATTTTTCCTCACATATTTTCAATTTCTTCGGCACTAGTGGCCACAATCATTACATAACACTTGGTACTTGGCCGCATTTCACATTCCATACTTTAACATCTTTTAATTTCAAGGATCACCACCGGTTATCAGAATATAGAGTATTTCAAAAATCATATAGCTCAAGTTCATTAGTAAAGGGACTTTAAACACAAAGGATACTTCCCAAAGGAGGGGACATACCAACCAACAATAGAAACACACATCAAAGTCATAGACAAGCAAATACACCAATTATTCTTGAATTACTATTTTTCTAATCATGGCAATGTACCATTCAAACACTGGAGTATGTAAGAACTCGAATCAAATTGGATATATTTATAAAGTAAAGCATTATATAAATAGGCCACTTATTGGCATAAATTGCATATAAGATCTTTTAAACAAATTCAACATTTAGAAGTAGTTTTAAAATAGTTGAGTCGAGGCTCGTTTCTTAATCAGTTTCACATTTTATAATTTCATTGACATCACTAATCACAATATAACTTAAGTCTCGGCACGTTGTGTAATGACCCGACCGGTCGTTCCGTGAGATTTACCCTGTTTCTCCCATTTATGCTTTTGTCATATATTGCTAGCCTATTTTGGTTGTGTTGGGTCAGTTGGTTTGGGTCCGGAGTGGTCATGGTGAGAATTGGGGCATTTAGTCTCCTAAAGTAGCCTAAAAGTTGAGAAAGTCAATTAAGAGTTGACTTATTGGTGAACGACCTCGGAATACAGAATTTATGGCTTGGATAGCTTCGTTAGCTGGTTTGGGACTTAGGAGTGTGTTTGGAATGAACTTTTGATTTGTGACGTAGAATTAGGCTTGAATTGGCGAAAGTTAGTTTTTGGAGATTTCCGGTCGGCAGTGGAAAATAGGCTATAGGGGTCGGAATGGGATTCGGAAAGTTTGGAACAGGTTGATAATGTTATTTTGGGTATTTGTGCAAAATTTCAGGTCAATCGAAGGTGTTTTGGTTGGCTTTGGCGTAGTTGAAAAAATTTGGAAGTTTCAAAGTTTATAGGCTTGAATTTGATGTAATTTTGGTATTTTCCTGTTCTTTTTGGTGTTTCGAAGGTCGACTAAGTTGGAATAATGCTATGGGGTGTGTTGGTATGTTTGTTTGGGGCCCCGAGGAGCTCGAGATTGATTTCGGATGGTTGGCGGAGTTTTGAACTTGGAAAATTACAGCAAATGGCTGCTAGTGTAAGTTTCTGGTGTTGGCCGCAGCTGCGGAAGGGTAGCCACAAGTGCGAAAGGCCATGCGCAGGTGTGAAAGGAGGATAGGCAGGGGAAATCCGTAGGTGCGAGGAGTTGGCTGCACCTGCGAAGCCGCAGGTGCGGAGAAGTGGCCGTAGGTGCGAAAATTGGTCCGTTAGTGGGATTTCGTAGGTGCGCACCTGAGATAGTAGGTACGGGTATGCAGATGTGATTAAGTGTCCGCATGTGCGGAATTGCTGGGCAGAACAATATATAAGAGACCTCCGTGAAATTTTATTCATTTCACCATTGTTGCATGCAATTGGAGCTCATTTGAAGGCAAATTGAAGAGAGAATCTATGGTTCTTCAGTGGAGGTAAGTTTTCGGGTTATTAAAATCAGTTCTATGCTATTTTGTTGGATTAGGCTATTAAATTGAAGGATTAAAGTAGGAAAATATTGGGAAGAATGGGTGGAGGATTGGAAAATTCTTTTGGCAACTCTGGTAGGCAATTGTGGTCCGATTGTGGTGTTTTTGATATGTGTAGAATCGTGGGAGGACGAGGTTTCTAGTTATGTGAAATTTATCGAATTCCGATATGTGGGCCCGTGGCTCAGGTTTGGCTGAATTTCGAGATTCTTGTATAATTTGATAGTTTTCGATTGGGTTGTGTTCCTTTAGTATATATTAATGATGTTAAACTTGTTTTGGCTAGATTCGAAGCAATCGAGAGCCAATTTGAGGGGCAAGAGCATAACAGACTAGTCTTGTAGCCCGGTAGAGATAAGTAATGGTTATAAATCTTGTCCTGAGGGTGTGAAACCCTGGACTTCATATTCTCACTAATTTAAGAATGGCACACACGTTAGATGACGAGTATGTGGCGCGCACTGAATTTTTTGGATTGGAATTGGTCCTCTCCGCGGCAACTATTGATTTGCATATTTTACATCAAAACCTTATGTTAAATTATGTTCTAAAGATTGTTGAAATATTTGGGCTATAAGCCGTGTTTGGGGCCTTATGCCGATCTTTTTAGACCCCTTGGGGGCTTTTTACTGTTTTTTTCCTCACTATTTATTGATGATTTCACTCAGTCACCTTGTGCTTACTATTTTCGAAACTCAGCCTGATTTACTCTGCTTTGAGATTTAAAAATGATGCTTTGGGTCGAGTACCCTATTTTACTGATTCGCCCGAGGGGCTTTTGAGAGGTTCTGCTGAGTGAGGACGAGGGCCTGATTGTGAGGTTATGATACGCCATGAGGTGGCTTGATATTAGCGCTTAGGCTGAAGGAGCCCCTTCGGAGTCCACACACCCCTAGTGAGTGCACTGAGTGCCGAGTTACGAGTCACTGAGAGGCATGAGTGACTGTTAAGTATGCCCGAGGGGCTGATTATGAGTGATGGTCAGGTATGCCCGAGGGGCTAATTATGAGTGACTGTGAGGCAGGACGAGGGGCTGATTATGATACATGTTTTTGCCTGAGCGGCTACATATGGTTTTACCAATTTCATTCTGAATTTATGAAATATGTTTGCCCGAGGGGCCTCTTTATGATTTACTTCATTTTCATACTAAATAGTTCGGTTTGAAGTTATTGAAAATATACATTTTTCAAAGGATTTTTCTAAAGTTGGTTTTAAGGCATAATGACTTCATATATCTATGTTTACACTGTTGGAAAGAAAGGTTGTGTGTATCGTGAATTGATGACATTGATTTTTATGTTTTTTCTTGCCGCTTAGACTTGATTTATTTTCATTACTACTGAGTTGGTGTACTCACATTACTCCCTGCACCCATGTGTGCAGATTCAGGTGCAGATACCGATCATTAGCTATATATTCCGCACGGAGCCGGAGTGCGGGATATAGAGGTAGTTGTTCAGCGTCTGCATCATCTCTGTTTTCCCTTCTTGTTGTATCTAGATATTTATTCGGAGGATTTTTATTATAACAATATACCTTTTTGGCTTATCTCTCTTAGATGCTCATGACATGTAGGCTCCGGGTTTTGGGGTTGGTTGAATTGTTTATTGGCCTAATGTATTTAGTAAATTCTGTATATTTTATGAAATGCTTCTAATTGTTTGGGATTTTTAAGGAAATTGTAAACAAGTGATTATTGGCTAGCCTAGTTCCACAATAGGCGCCATCAGGACCGGTTTAGGATTTGGGGTCGTGACAGTTTGGTATCAGAGCCTAGGTTACATATGACTCAACGGTCATGGGTAGGTTTAGTAGAGTCTTGCAGGTTGGTACAGAGACGTATGTACTTATCTCTGAGAGGCTCCCAAACTCTTAGGAAACATATCTATATTTCTTGCACTCTTTCGTACTAATCTATTGATTCTTGAAATCTGAACTTACATTATTTCATTCTCTCACAAATGGTGAGGACACACAATACCGATCAGAGTGACCAGTCACCGACTAGAGGCCTTGGTCGAGGCCGTAGAGGTAGAGGCCCAGCCCGCGCAGCAGTTGGGACAGTACCACAAGATCCCCCTATCGATCAGGGTCAGGTTCCCGCCGATGGTGTTCCAGCGGGATAGGCTCAAGCACCGCAGTGCCTATGGCTATTTCGGGTCTTCAGAAGACCCTGTCTCAGATATAGACAGTGTGCACCAGCTTGGCTCAGGTAGTCGCCATGTCTTCTACTGCCACCACAGTTCAGGCCGGGGGAGGCTATCAAACTCCAGCTGCCTGGACACCTGAGCAGGCTGTATGGGGTATTCAGGCACCGGGAGCAGCCCCAGCTCAGCCAGTTGCTCCGATCCAAGATTATGTGGTACCTGCTATGCCTGAGGACGAGCAGCGCAGGTTGGAGAGGTTTAGCAGACTTCAGCCTCGTCTTTCAGCGGTACAGAGGGCGAGGATGACCAGGTGTTTCTAGATAAGTTCCAGAGGATACTACGTACTGCGGGTATATTGACGACCAGTGGGGTCTCATTTATTACATTTCAGCTGGTGAGTGCTGCCTTTACTTGGTGGGAGTCATTCGAGAGGCGTAGGCCGGTTGGTTCAGCACCTCTTATCTGGTAGCAGTTCTCCATGATCTTTTTGGAGAAGTATGTTCCTCAGTCCCATAGAGAGGAGCAGCACAGGCAGTTTGAGCAGTTGCGCCAGGGAGAGTTATCAGTTACTTAGTATGAGATGAGGTTTTCCGAGTTGGCTAGGCATGCTTTTGAGATTTTCCCTACTGATATGGAGAGGGTGAGGAGGTTTGTAGTTGGTCTTTCTTATCAGCTCCAACTATTTATGACTTGGGAGAGAGTATCGGGTGCTTTATTTGAGCAGGTTGTTGACGTAGCTCAAGATATTAGGTCCATTCGCCGCCAGGAGCGGGAGGAGAGGGAGACCAAGAGGCCTCGTGGTTCGGGAAGTCCTAGTGGTGCTCCCTTCAGGGGGCAGTTTCAGCAGGGTAGGGGTCGTTCATTCAAGCCTTCTCAGTAAGCCCGCCCAGTGTATAGTGGTGCATCTTCAGGGCATGGTCCCCGTGGTTCTCAGTCAGGCTGTACTTCATTTGGTTCCCTCCCAGATCAGAGTGCAGCTCGAGCACCCCCAGTTCAGAGTTCTCCTATGCATGAGTCTTTCAGTGGTCGTTCGGGTGCTAAGGGTTCCTATCAATCCCCGCCTCCAGCTCCAGGGAGTTGTTTTGAGTTTGGAGAGTTCGGGCACGTGTGGAGGCAGTGTACGCGCCGTCCTGGTGGTTCTTCTCAGCAGAGGGACCACCCCTCGACTTCAGTCCAGTCATTTCACCACCCGCTCAGGCCGCCAGGGGTGGTAATCAGTCATCCAGGGGCCTCCCTAGAGTGGGAGGTCGATCGGGGGCAGGTCAGGCTCGCATGTATGCATTTCCAGCCAGGCTAGATACTATGGCCTCAGATGCCATGATTGCAGGTATTGTCTCAGTCTGTTGCCGAGATGCCTTGGCTTTCTTTGACCGTGGTTCTACATATTCCTATGTTTCTTCATATTTTGCCCATTTTCTGGATATGCCCCGTGAGTCTCTAGTCACCTCTGTTCATATGTCGACTCTGGTGGGCGATACTATTATTGTGGACCGTGTGTATCGATCGTGCATGATATCAATTGGGGGTCTGGAGACCCGAGTGGACCTACTGTTACTCAGCATGGTCGATTTTGATGTGATATTGGGCATGGATTGGTTATCTCCGGGTCATGCTATTCTTGATTGTCACGCTGAGACCGTGACATTAGCTATGACAGGGTGTGAGAGGGTGGAGTGGAGAGGTTATTCTGATTATATGCCTAGCAGGATGATTTCCTACCTGAAGGCTCAGCGCATGGTTGAGAAATGATGTTTATGATATCTAGCCTTTGTGAGGTATGTCAGTGGTGAGACTCCCGCTATTGATTAAGTTCCTATGGT
>MDKJ01264885.1:0-46557 GCA_005239525.1 Nicotiana knightiana | reverse complement strand
TGGATATTGAGTTGGATGGTGATGGTGTTGTGGAGGAGTAGGTACTGGTGGAGGATTATGGTTCTAAGGAGGTGTGGTGTATTGATATGGCGCGGGAGGATTTGCTGGTGGATTTTGGTTATGTGTGTTTTGGGGAGGTGCCGGGTTTTAGGCATTTGTGTTTTGTTGGTTAATGTCAGGGACGTTTAGGGTGAGGGAAAGGTTTTCCAAGTTTTGGACCTGCTCAAGTTCCCCTTGTAGCTCCAATATTTTCTGTTCCAGGTGTAGGACCAATTCATTCTGTGCTGGAGTACTCTGACCATCTGAAGTTTCAACGTTCACTTCATTGTCCTTTCTGATACCGCTTAGATCGTCCATTTTTCTCTTCCCTTTGCTCTTGCCTTTAGGATCACTTGGTGGAGGAGGAGGTGGAGGACCTCTGGATCTAGTGTGATATGCGGATGATGCCAGTATGCACGAACCAACCTTGGGGAATAAGAATAATCAAAAGAAAGAAAAACAAAAGGTAACCAAGTCAGTCAAGAATATTGGAAGAATGTTTGCGATATTGAACATGCTTTGAAAAATTATAAATTCGTGTCCTAATTTGAGGGACCCCGTTGTGCCCGAGGTATAACTAAGCGACACATAGACTTGGAG
Source organism: Nicotiana knightiana (assembly GCA_005239525.1). Taxonomy (NCBI): domain Eukaryota; kingdom Viridiplantae; phylum Streptophyta; class Magnoliopsida; order Solanales; family Solanaceae; genus Nicotiana; species Nicotiana knightiana. The sequence continues at coordinate 45,918 of MDKJ01264885.1, read as the reverse complement.
AAAATTGATACCAAAATTGTGTCATTTCATTAATGTGAAAAATGAATCAAATCCTTACTAAAACGACAATAATGAGAAAGTCACTAATGGCATTTGCCTTATTACAATCTAAAACGAATCTAGAAAATAGTAAAGAAACATTGTTTCCTAATCTACTTGACCTTATAAGGACTTTCTCCTTGCTTGCTTTTTAGATACATCAATCAGATTTCCCAAGTCGCGTATATCCAACAATAGGTAAGCCTCTGCTAGATTCCCTCGTTCATTTTCATCCATGTTCTGACAATCTTAAAGTCTCTTCCTCATCTTTCCCTCAAGCTCCATCAACCCTTGCTCCAAATATTCCAATCTCTCTGTTGACTTGGTAGAAATTTCTCTCTATTCATTGATTGCTTCCATATCCACTTTGTGCTGTTCCAAATGCCTAGCTCAGACTCGAATACCCTTTTGTGCAACATCCTATACTTGACTTCTGCTTCGGGGGCGTCATCTATGACCCTATTTTTCAGATTAATTCCCAGCTTGACGTATCCTGCTATGTCGTCTACCAACCATGATGGGTAGAACTACACATGGTCGGCGTGATACCTATCTGGCTCGATAGTATCCTTTTCCATAATGACCTTCTGATTCCACATATGTTTTGCCTCGAACTTCAATGGAATGATGTTCCCTTTAAAATCTGCTTTGTACTGGACCATGTTGGAAATCCGAGGTATAACTTGTTTTTATCTCGCTTTCCTCATTACCCTTATAGGAACATAATGATAGATTCCCCTTAACCCGAGCAACAGTAGACGAGTAGTTTCTCTTGATCTGATGATGAACTCATTGCTAGGGAATCATTCAAACATCTAATGTACCTTTTCATCGATCAGACTGTTGAAGAAACGCACCTAGCTCATAGCATTTCTCGATTGTGCAAACCTGTGTGGGATAAATGTCATTCTCTTTCGGTGATGGTAAGCTATGTAGTTATTCAATGGTCTTTGTAGAAGTCTTGGCAATATTCTCCCCTCTAGCAATGTTCTAATAACCAAACTTGCAGTAACATATTACAACCCTCGAAGTGTCCAAACCCCTTCTTGCACCGATATAGATCGCAGTACATTTCAGCTAAGATCATGGGGACTATAGTATGGGTTTTTCCCTCGATTCCTTCTATTAGAGTCCTGGCGACCATGGCTAGACGAGTATGGATCCTTCCGTCTTTCATCAGAAATTTCAGCAACCCCAAGAATCAGACAATGAACATATAAACTCGACGGTGCGTCCAACCCAAGGAAGTAATGGAAAGTTCATCATGATGAAGGAGATATGACTTGATGTGCCCATAACGTTCATAAAGTAATTCAAATGGGATGTATGACTTTTTCAAGCAAAGCAACTCATCATTTTTCATGAAACCCAGCATTTTCATAAAACTGCGGGGGGTGCGATTCTCTGGTACTAATAAACCCGGACTATCCCATGCCATCTTAGCGAAGCCTCCTATTTCTTAGAGAGAAGTTATTTCTATGTAGGAAGACGACCCTTTTTTCATCCCAAAACATAGTGGCAGCCTCAATCAATGCTCCATTCGGCCGGATGTCCAGCAAGGATGGCAGATTACCTAGGACTCTTCTCACATGATTCTTGTCGCTAGGCGTGAGATTTTTCCACCAATCAAGCAACAGAGGTGGGATTTTTTGAACCATGCCGAACCTGGGGACTTCGTTCTTCATTCTCTACAAACAAATAAGGTTAGCTCACTCCCCTTCCCGATTCGACTATTTACACACTAATGATCAACATATTGGAATGTTTTCTCCAAGTAATGCACATAACATGATGGTGTCCATTGGGATTATGGAAACCCCGTCGGACATTGGTCAAGGCTTATCTTAGCGGGATGTCATATAATAACGTTCTAACCCGTACTAGATTTAACATGATGCATGCACGTTTGATATTGGAATAAGGTTTCTAGAATGGCCTAGACCGGTACTCTCAAGTGGACAACTTAAGAGGGAAAGGCACGGGACTGTCGATTGCATCGCTGATCTACTAGTCTATCGTAAATAAGCCTTTCTGATTTAAAGGTGTAATTTTTGAAAAGCGCGGACACTCATCAAGTGCCTCTATGTTGATAACTGGTCACGAGTGGAGTGTGATGTGGAGCATGCTTTATGCAAAGATAATAACATGTTGTCAAGTATTTGCATAGTAAACATGTAAAAGCAGTAAATGCAGTATTAAGGTAAAACATGAAAGACATAAAAGAAAGCCAAAGGAAGAAGTTACTTCGTGGAATATATGAGAATGTAATAAAAAAAGCAAGGGAGTAGGGACGGTAGATACATGATATAGCAATATTTAAAAAATAAAGAGCATCTTAGAGAATATAAAGGCGAATAGGAAAGGGATGTGCATGTTATGACCAATATAAGCAAATAAAGACGGAGAAGGGAAGGGATGTGCATGTTATAACGGATTTAAACAAGTAAGGGATAACGGGAAAAAGATGTGCATGTAATAGCAAAATTTAACAAATAAAGATGGAAAAGGAATGCGCGTTTTACAACAAAGAAAACTAATCCACATAAGCCAAGTTCTTTATGGTAAGAGACTAAGTGTAAATCCCCAGCAGAGTCGGCTTGCTGTCGCGCCCCGTTTTATCGCGAAAGCGGGTTTCGACATGTGACAACTCTTTTAAATGGGTGTTAAAAGAGAACAGTCATCACCTAACAATTTTAAGGTGAATTAGGGCACCTATTGTTCAAATAACTCTGTTCTAGTAGTCAACGCCACCAAAGATCGGGTAACGGCTCAAGTTACCTTAAAGAGAAGGTGTTAGGCACACCTCGAGGTCCACAACTGTGGGTCCCGGGCGAACTTAAAATTATGTGGATTTGGCTAAGTGATCAAATAAGAAAAGAGAGTACGAAAATCAAAGAATTTTATTACAAAAATCTTAATGCGAATAAAGGGGTACAACTGTTCCAATTCTACTCGAAAGAAAGAAGGAAGGGAGGGAGGGATCCTAAGTTTTTTAGCCTAAAGGATCACCCCGTGCAACATAAATAATATTTCGCAACTCCCTTAGGGTAGGGAATTACTCATATTATCCAGCAGGCACAGACTATCATCTCCCGCTACCTGATTACTATGTTAAAGTTGTTTATATAAAGCGCTCTAATTCAATTCTAAGTTGTGCCCTACGCGTGCTACCTCTATTAGGTGGTTCTAGACCTTACCTAGGCTGCTTAAAATGAAAAAAAAAAAAAAAGCTAAACGACAGACAAAAACACGTAAAACTTCATGTAAAGGCAGTTAGAGGCTCACATTAACCTCCACACTTAGACAAAAAGTGCTCGCAAACAGATATTCAGGTTAGGAGGTTTCAGAATTATGAACCTTAGGCCTCATAGACTTTGAACTAAAGTGTGCGGGCAGTTTCAGATGCAATATGTTACTCGTACACAGGATTATATAGTTGTCACAAACTGATTATTGAAATTGTAGGTTTCAAGTTATTAAACCTATAGGTGTTATGCGTGGGTGATCTACGCAGTCAAAGATAGCAAAATCTGTTGGGGAAAAGTCCTAGAATTATTCATGCTCTCTAACAGTAGCGTACACAAACATTATTTGAGCAATTTAGCATTGACAAGTTATGGCGAGTAATTATACCCAATAGTCAGGATTTCTAACATTAGTACTTAAAACTGATTTTATTGTCATATCTTAATCCTATAGGCATATTTTCTAGATGAACAACGCCAAACAGAATAATTAGAATATTATAGGCATGATTTCTAGTGAGTGATGCGAATTGATAGAAAAATCAGTGACATTGATTTCTATAGGAAGATTTTCTAATAACACGTAGCAGTAAACATAATTGCCGCATTTTTTTTATTCATGTTGGCTAGCAGGTAGTGTGTGTGTGTGTGTGCGCGCTTCTCCTAATGGCACGATTTCTATAGTGAACATAGTGATTGAATAGCATATATAGCAAATAAATCACTAAGTCCTATAGACATATTATCTACCCATTTTTGTATGCAATTATTAAAATCTACCCATTTCCCATTTTTACAAACACCCCAATCGATTATACAAAGTTATAACAGGCCCAGTGATGAGTAAGATACAAAATGTTATACAAGTAATGACAATAGGCCTACAGTAGGCCCAAGTGAAATACCCAGCACTGTCTGGGCCTTCAGTAATTCTCACACAGCATGCCCAGACTTCTAATAAGGAGCCATATTCACTACACGACCCCTGAATCCATAAAAGAGCCCAACGTCGATTCATATAACCATATTGCCAAACATTGCCCCATTTAAACCAACCAACTTAGATATACAGCAAATAATATGAGGAAAAGGGTTGAATAGTAGTAGTTTAAGTTTCAGGAAATGATTAAGGACCCAAATTCTAGTGTGTCAGATTTCACAAGGGCCTCAAATGGACCCCCACCAGTGTTCACACTAGAGAGGTAGTAAAAGCCTAGGTAGACTTGGCTTTCAGCCGGCTAAGAATGAGACATTCAAGAGAGCATAGGTGACAAGTTAAAGAAAATGGACAATGGTTAAGAGACAGGAACTGAGGGATACACTTATAACTAAAAAATCATAGCAAAGTTGAGCATATAGAGAAACTAATCAAATATTTCATAGGATTTAAAAGAAAGTTCAGTAAGGATTTAGAAGCAGGTTCAACACTTAGCACACAGGAAGTCACCTATTGGCAGAGTTAGGAAAATAACAATTTGCAGGATTGATAAAGATCATTATGCACAAATACATAATACCAAATAAGTGAAAACCTTATAGGTCCAAATTAAGCTAAGTATATATTCTAGAGTCATACGATAGCCATGTTAACTTCACATTAGGTAGCAGAACAATATTTAGACATGATAGGAAAGCACAGATTATGACAACTACTGGTGAATCAAGTGAGCCAAAAATATGTTGAGGGGTATATTAACTGGGAACTAGTCATGGTTGATAGATTGGGATCTTGACACAAAATTAAAACATACTACATATGCAAGATTGATGTTACAGAGATTCAGAACAGAATGGGAAGATAAACTCATGTCATACAGTAAGTGTAAGCATTCAGGTTTTGACATAATAGACTAATTAACTAAAAGAAGTCCAAATTATGTAGATGGAGCATATTCAAATAACAGAATTGAATGACTTAAGAAAAATTAATCACCAAAGAGATGCTAACAAGTACAAAGGTCACACACAACAATAGTTCAGAACACATTAGTTAAACAGACTTAAGAGAATCTAAATCACTTGAATCAGGCTTAGGCATGTTTCAAACTACCAACATTATGTGAAACTAAATGCCAAAGAGACCTAAAAATAAGATAAAGCAAACAGAATTGCGCACAAGAATAACCTAGAAACACATTAGGCTATTAACTTCAGAAGTGAGAACATATGCGAATTACAGACACATAAGAATGAAATTGCAAAAGTCCAGTAACTCACCATTTAAACGAATAACAGTAAAGAACAAAATTCCACATGAACGCAGAATCCCAATGCATCAAAGTTCCCAAGAGCTTCAAAAGAACTCCAGGCAATGCTCGCACCAAGAAAAGGTTGAGTAACAGAGTCTTAGTGGCCTTGGCTTTTAGCCGTCCAAAACAGAATACATAACAAGAGAATATCATAACAAAAGCCCCAATGTTTAGTGAAGAATATGTCGATTAAAATCTGCCTAAAATGGGAATAGGAAGGGGTTTATATAGCAGTAAAAACTGAACGAACAAACAAGAAAACAAAACAAATCAAACGTAGAATAAGGAAAGAATGCATGCAAAATCAGTTCAAAAATTGATTTTGGAGAGAAATCGGGTAAACCCTAGTTTTTAAGAGGGAAAGTGTAAATCAACAAAGATCCTAACAAAATCAGACTCACATAGCGTGGTATTGAACGCATGTAGAAGAAATGATGCTCAAAAATCAAAGATTCGAACTGCTTTGATTTGATCTCACAAGATCTTGCTTGCCATACTTAGGAAACAACCTATGTAACACCACAAGCGGACAATCAGAACCAAAATGTTTCAAATATGGTAAGAGAACAATGGTCGAATCCCATTATCAGTAGGATTAGGAGACGGATGAAGGGGAGGCGGCTAGGGTCTTTCAGAAGAGAGAAGGGAGGTTGAGAGCATTTAAGGGAGGCGGGTTAAGGGGAATGGATTAGGGCTTCATGGGTTTTGGTAATAAAATAAGGGTGGGGTAGTTATAGACCGTTGATCTTGAAAAATCAACGGTCGAGATTAAGGGATGGGTGGAGCGGGTCCTTTGAAACGAGTACTGACCGTGTTAATTAAAGGGGTCATTTGGTTTGGGCTTCTGATGCTGGGAAAAAGACATTGGGCTAAGGTTTTTGTCCGAAAATTAGCCCTATATTGGTCCAATAATTAAATACACAAAAATAATTTTAAAAAATAATTAATAAATAATAAAATACTACTTGTTAAATAAAATTATTAAAAAATAATAATTTAACATTATAAAAATATACAAAATATGATTTTAGCCGCAACAATGTAAAAAATATTATTATGCATAGCGTATAGGCTATTATTGCTAAATTATGTAAATAGCCTAAAACTACAAAATATAATTATACAAAATAAAGTAAAACATTATGAAGCATATATGGATGATTGAGTCATTACAAAATAATTTAAAAGGTAATTAATAAATATTTGAACAATATAAATGCAAGAAAATTAATTTTAAAGCTTTAAAATCATGAAAAATTATAGAAAATGCTTGCATAAATCTTGTAAATAAAATAATGATACAAAATGGTGTTTTAAAAGTATTAATACTTGTTTGAAAAATATAAGGGCAAAATTGGGTATCAACACCTGGGACATGGGGGCCTCCGCAGCTGTTGGGATCTCTCTCCTGACCGACCCTACTTGCAGTGCACTGGCTGAAGACTAAGCAACAGACTAGGATGACCCTCATGACCCTCCCCTAAAAGCTTATATTCCCCCGCCAAATGATCCCCCGAATTTGTCTATGGACCGGGCCTTGCTGCTACCCTCTCGCTCCATCCTATTCTTCAACGTACAGTTCTCTGTGTCTTGAGCAAATGCCACCATCTTCCCATAGTTCATATCAGAATTCAAGGCAACTGTAGAAGACTCATTAATAACCACAGAACTAAGGCCCTGAACAAACCACGTACCTTGGCCTCCATAGTGGGCAACATATGAATAGCATACTTGGACAGGCGTGCGAACTCCATGTGGTACTCCCACACACTCCTGCTACCTTGCTTTAGATTTTCAAACTCATCTGCTGGGCTGCCTTTGTCTCAGCAAGCAGGAAGTGATCCATGAAGGCATCATCAAACTCACTCCACCTCGTTGGAGGTCTCCCCTCCTCACGTGAGTCCTCCCCAAACTCAAACCATGAATAGGCCACCCCTCTCAGGCAATAGGCAGCCAACTCCACTCCCTCTGTCTCAGTTGCACGCATAAATCTGAGAGTCTTATGCATCTCATCAATAAAATCATGGGGATCCTCCTCGGGATTAGCACCTGTGAACATTGGAAGATCTAACTGGAGGAACGGGTTTACCGTGGAACTGGAAGAATCCCCTTGTTGGCTAGAAGAAGTAGAGGAAACATAAGATCTCTGGGCCTGGGAAGCCACTATCTGAGCCAACATCTGAATAGCTCCCCTAAGATCCCTATCAGAAATACCAGAACCGGAAGCTGGGACTGGAGATGGAACTGAAATATCAGGTAGAGGAACAGTCGCACCCTCAGAAGGTGTAGGAACTGGTGTGGCCTAGTCAGGCATGGTGGAATCAGGCAGTGAAGAAGTCGGGGGTTATCTTCAGCCCTCGGGTATTCACCCGCATCATCAAATATAGGATCAACTTGCACTCCTGAAGAAGTATTGGCCTCTTGGCCAGTTCTTGATGTCTTCATAGGTGCCATATACTGAAAATTAAAGGAATGCACGAGTTGGGGGGGGGGGGGGGGGGGTAGTTTCACAATAAGTTTCATCGCACGATCTAGAATATCAAAGAAGGGTATTGTTCCTAATGTCCAAGTAGCCTCCAACTTATAGATGTGGTCGACAACACACCGATAAGAAGGACTATACTAGACACGGCTCCGAGACATCCTACGACACTTTAAACCCTTAGTCTCTGATACCAAGTTTATCACGCCCCAAACTCGGGGAGCGCGAGCAGCGCTCAACCGAGTGGACCTGGTCGATCAAGCTTTTTAGACACTTTCTACCCAACTCGCTTACGATCAAGAGAAGGTGTGTTTCCATTAGTTAAACAGTAGAAGGATTATATATATAAACATTACTATTCATTTTATTTTTTACTACATCATTGTTAAGTTCCAAAATACATACAATTTACGATTTAGTGGAACCAGAGTCCAAAACACAACATAATCCGTCTGACCTTTATAGCACCTATACACAACCCACATAATGTCTACGGATCCTCGTGTAAATATAATGTCAGTGACAAGGCCCGGGATATACCTCAAAAGTAATTACAACATAGCAAAAGATATAGTACAATACCCTAGAATGAAGTGGGGATCACCGAGTCTGCTGGGAAGAGGATGCACCACTAGCTACGATCAACAATGTCTGCTATGGAACCACCTACATCTATTTAAGGATGTAGTGCCCCCAGAAAAAGGGACGTTAGTACTGTTGAATAGTACTGGTATGTATAACTAAACACCATCTCATTAGAATAAACAATACTACAAGAAGAAAGTAATCATAAAATCAATAAAAGCCTTAAACAACACCACAATTTCAAATTAAGAATCACATAAGCTTTCAAGTAAATTTCCATAAATTTAGGTTGGGACTTCTTTAATTTTGATACACCATCATCCACAATACCACCCCATTCTTACGTGGAGTCCGATCTCGACCCGATCGGCTGGGTCGTCTCATTTGAGACATCAACCATAATCATAATTTCATTCTCAAATTCCAGTTTCAATTTCAAACATAATTACCATCATGTGTGCGGCATGGTGTCCGATCGGCTAGGCCATCTCGCCCGAGACATTACCTTTTTTTTCAATCAATCATCTCATTTCATATTTCTTCCACGTTTTTCAGTTCATCGGCACTATTGGCCACAATTGTTATATCATACTTGGAACTTGGTCGCACTTCATAATTCAAGTTCTTTTCCACATTCCACATTATTATCATATCAACCGTAACAAGGCCTTTCGTTCAAGATTTTGATTATGTACGTGAGAAAATTAGAATCTAAGGCACATAGAGGCTTTTCACACAATTGGCATAACAATCTTTATCCGAATTTGACTTGAAGTCTAGGAATTTTTAGCACATATCCCATATTTTTAACACATGATGGAAGGAGAGGAACACGTATTGCCCATATATTTTCAATGCAATCACATTCGGAATATGAATTTCTATAACGTTCAATTTGGGTCTTACACTTATTTCATGAACACCAAGGGGTTCAATTCTAAGAAGAGGGGGGGTGATTTAGCCATACATACCTCAATATAGCTTCCTTAACTTCTAATATATTCTGGAACTCTTAGCAAGTTCAATCTATTTTAGGAATATAACAAGTTGAACCAAAAATTAGAAAGATGATCATGATTCTAGCTCATTTGAGCACATTATCAAACACTAGGTGTACATTATGTTTGTAAGATCATTTAGTGAAAGATTCGTCATCCCACCCCCATTCTTTAATATTTTTAGCCCACAATCCTCCTACACTCTTTCATCACATATGCATGCAAGATAACAGCTCCCTTACCCAAGGATGGTTTTGCTAATTACTCATTTTTAGTAAAATATCAAAAATCAGAGTTGGGGCATAGATTCTTACATTTAAGATGAAGACTTAGTGAGTTTCCTTGTTAATATTCAATGATTTGAGAAAGAATTGATGGGTAATAGGTTGAAGAACACTTCCACACTCTAAGCTCTCTCTCTCACTCCAAAAGTATAAGATTTTACAAGAAAAATGATCCAAAATTCTTATATAACGAGATTGGATAGGGTTATAAAAACCCCAAAACGAATCCCCATAACAGGATCTGTAGTCGCATATGTGTTCGCATAATGATTCTGCGATCCGCAAAATGGGCCGCATAATGGCCCTCAAAACTAGCATTTTTCTACTTGGGTTTGCGACCAGTATGCGATCCACAGACCAGTCTGTGGTCGCACAATGCGCTGCCGAACTCCCATATGACAAATCTCAAATTTGGATAGGCAATCAAAGTGTGGCACGCGAAATGGTTCTGCGGTTTCGTAATGGGCCGCAAAAATGACACCAACATTGGCCCAAATGACTGCCTCACTCTACGGCTATTCTGCGACCGCATAATGGGCCGTAGAAATGCTCTATTTTTCCCAATATTTTCATTAACTTTATAATGCACTGTACAACCTAAAAAGTCCAAGCTCGCTGCGAGAAATCTCTACGATCTTTAACACATAAATGTAACTCGGCACCACGAAATCTCGGGTTTTAGCTGAAATTTTTATAGGGCCTTACACAATCTAGCCGATCAAGCGGAGATCTGACGCCATGTCGTGTACTTGATGGTGGTTTCGTACTTCTATGTCAACCCGTATACATTGGGGTGATATGTCTTAGTGATCAGGCCAAGATCGGACTCCATGCCATATGCATCAGGGTGTGTCAGTAACTAATTGATTTTCCAGCCAAAACAGCTTATGCTTATTTGTAAATTATTTATGTTTTAACTTGGCATTTAAATGTTATTGATCCTTCTTACTGCTTCAATTTTTATTTCTTCATGAGTTGGTATTCCATTTTATGTGAGGGTATTTGTCTTTACATACTAGTACTATTCTATATGTACTAATGTCCGTTTTGTCAGGGACGTTGCATCTTTAATGGATACAGGTGATACCTCAGCAGGCAGGCATTGATCCTTGATAGTAGCATACACTCCACTCAACGGATTTTGGTGATCCTTACTCTTTAGTTTCAGGTGGTACCTCAGTAGGGGCCCATATGTCGTATTTCTTTCTTGTACATTACTTTTGAGGTATAGATAGGGCCTTGTTACCAGCACTTTCATACTACTCTTCTGTTACATTTAGAGGCTCCGACATGCTGTGTGATGTGTTTCAGAATAGGGAAAAACAAGTTAATAATATTGTTATAGTCGTTGGATGTTTCCACTTCAAATTATGAACTTGTAATCTTTTGGTAATTATCAGTGGAGCTCCTTTAAATAATGAAATATGATGTTGTACATTTTGTCCGCTCATTGTTTACCTTTTATTATTTATTCAAAATTTATTCATGGTCAAGGTTGGTTAGTAGGCACTAAGTAGGCTTTCTTGACTAGGGTAGCTTGGTTGAGCGTTGGTCCCGCTCCCCAACATTGGAGCATGATATTTCGGTATCATTGTCCTTATTAGAATCATCATCAGAGGTGTTTCCCATAGCAGCTAGAGCTCTTTTCACGACCTTATCTTCTTTCTTCTTTGTAAGCTTTTTTTTCAGGAACCTAATCTGTTTTTAGTTTTTCTACTTTATTTGAATTGTTTTTCTTTTACACAATCTTACACATTAGACAATTCCTGATGAAGTGATCGTGACTGTCACACTTGTAGCACTCATCATCGTTGTTCTTTTCTGGAGCCTTAAATTTTGAGGTGCTACTCTTCTTCTTGAATCCACCTTTTTATCATCTTTCAGAACCTACGAGTTAGTAGTTCCATATCATCATCATCATCATTTCTAGATTTTCAGTCGCTTTGAAAACTAGGTTAAATCTTTGCAGGGCTCTACTATCTTGCGATCTTGATACTTCGTCAGTTTGTGGGTTTTTAAATTTCCAATGAGATTGTTATTGGTCCTTGTCTCAAGATTCTCAACTTTAGTGATTGAATTAACCTTAATTTTTCAGGAGGCAACAATATACTTAAAATTTTCCTTTCGATTTTTTTTATAAGGATGACTTCTCGAAGAAACATTAACTTATTAGTAATCTTTGTGAACCCGGTATGCATGTCTTTGATGGTTCCCCCCTCCTTCATCTTAAAGAATTCATACTGCCTTTGAGCATATCAATAAATACTGTTTAAGTTGCTTTGTACCTGTGTGCAGTCTGCAATGCATCCTATATGTGCTTAGAGTTAGTTCATCTTGATATTTAATTGTACTCGTCAGTCTAATGTTACAGATTAAATAATATTTGTTTTGGCATTCTTCTAGATAGCCTTGAAGTTTTCATTCGTGTACTACTCTCGGGTTTTGGGGCCAAATAATTCACAAGTGATGTCTTTTTCCATTGTAACATTAGGATCTTTCTTAACGATGTCCTAGAATTCTAGATCCTCTCCTTTCTGAAAATTATGCATTCTTTCCTTCCCCCATCATAGTGTTTCCCATTGAGAAATGGTGGCCTTATGGTTGATTGTCTTTCTTGAGCATGTAGAGGTGCAACTATCTTGAATTATTTCAAGGTATTAGCCTTACTTGAAATAACTGCTCTGATATCAATTGACACACCAAGACACAACAAGGGACTGAATTGTATCACTCTTGATTTTCGTATGTTAAAGCACCTGTTTCTTTAATCTATGAATTTGTAACAATTAGGTTGGTCATTTCGCATATTGACCCCCATTTTCCCATTTGATGCTTCTTATATATTTGGTTGTTATTTTATAACTTGCAGAGATGGTTGGTTTGATTTCGAAAAGGTTTGGAGTAAATTGGAACATTTAGTCCCATTATTGGAAGCTTAAGTTATAAGAGTTGAACAAGGTTTGACTTTTGTATAAATAATTTCATATATGTGATTCCATGATTTTAATAGGTCGGTATGGTGATTTTGGGCTTAGGCTTATGTTCAGATTGTGACTTGGAGGTTCCTTGGGTGATTCATTATTTTCGGAATGTTGGCTATTTGAAAATTTTAGAAATTTTATAAGTTTTAACATGGGTGACTTTGAGGTTATCAAGTTCCGATTGTTGTTCCAGGACTTGGAATAGGTCTGCTTTATCATTTGGAACTTGTGTGCAAAGTTTGATTTCATTCCGAGTTGGTTTGGTAGGAATTAGACACTGTTGTGAATATTAAAGTTCTTGAATCTTAAGGTTTGTGTGATGTGATTTGGTGTTTGATTTAAGGATATGAACGTTATTTTGATGTTTTAAGATTGCGAGCAAGTTCATATGGGATTTTTATACTTGTGTGGATGTTTGATGTGGGCATAAGGGGCTCAGATGAGTTTCAAATGAGTTTGGAATGATTTTGGAGAGTTATAGTTTTGTTTGGTGCTAGAGATCTCGCATTTGTTAAGATTTCCAATTGCGATGAATGGCTCAGAAGGCTAGCTTCACATTTTTGAAGGAGGTGTCACAACTGCGACATCCATATTTTCCAAGGGGACATCGCATTTGTGGCGCTTGGTCGCCTTTGCGAGATCCCTTGTCGCCTTTGCGAAGATTGCAGCTCAGGGGCCATGTCCGTATTTGTGATACCTTCTTCGCATTTTCGAAGGTCACATTTGTGAATCCCTAGTCGCAAGTGCGACATCCACAAATGGTGTTATTAAAGTCATTTGGGACTTAGACCCATTTTCTCATATTTTGAACCTTAGGCTTGGAGAGGGGCAATTTTTGAATAGGATTTTCACACAGGGTAATTGGGTAAGTGATTCTCACTTGATTTTCACATTTTATCTTTAGTTCCCATGGATTTTTACACCTAAATCATAGAGTTTGAAAGGGAATTTTGGGGGTATTTGACTATATTTTAAAAAATAAAAACTGGGAATTTGATATTCGAGTTGGACTTGCTTTTGGAATCTAATTACATATTTGGACTCGTGGCATCATGCATAGTCAAGTTTTTTTACCGTAGACGCATGGGCTTGGCTTTTGTTTGACTTTTGGGGAATTGGGTAAATATCGGGACTTTATGATTTGGATTTGATTCTTATAACATTGTTTGATGTTATAAAGTTATTTTTGGCTAAATTTGAGTCGGACGAAGGTGATTGTTAAGGGAAAGGCTATTTTAGAGGAAATTCGGACTTATTGAAGTAATTATCTTGCCTAACTTTGCATGAGGAATACCCCCTTAGAATATGTCCTTATACGCATAATTGTAGTGTGAAAATCAACATATAGACGAGCTGACGAGTGTGTAGGCGGGAGCTATGTGTGGCTTATGGCTGGATTAGACCTTAGGATTCTAATATGCCTTATTTTGATGATATGCTCTATATGATTTGTGACTATATGAACTTGGATTGCTTCAATATATTTAGCCGTAGTCATGCTTTATATGTTGAACACCCATCCTCATTTTTATTATTGACATGTCCTAGTGCACCTTTGATAACAAAACGATAGGGGTTTCAAGAATTACTAAATAAAAATAAGAAAATCAAGAAACGTGCGGAAGCTAAAAGAAAATAAGGAAACGAAAATGAAGACATAAATTAAATATAGATTGATGTCAAGAAATAGTTTTTAATTCAAGAAGTCTATTCTTGAAGTTGAATCCTAATAATAAAAATTAGCTAACGAAGAACTAATCGCCTTTAATAGAGAATTAAAAACAAGAAATACATTGTGAAACTGGATCCTTTAGAATAACAAAAACAACATCAAGCCTAAACTTATCACTTTTCTTGAATACCTAAAAGTGATATAGGATATGAATAGGGTTTAATATTTACACTTTAAGTTAAGTCTTTTGAAGAATAAATCCAAGAGTAGTCACACACAAGAATGCAAGAAAAATCTCACAATTTTTATTGATAATAGTCTACAATAATCTAAGTCTAAAAACAATAAAGACACCCCTTTATATAGGTAAGAGGGGGTCACGAAAATAAGTCTAAAAATAAGGAAATAAATTTCTAAACTACTTTGGACAATAAATCCAACTAATTTAAGAAAAAAGAAAATACTACAAAACAAAACCCCAGTCATTCTTGGAAAGTAATTTCTACAATTTTAGAAAAAGGAAAACATAACCTTAAAACAAAAACCAAGTCATTCTTGGAAAGTAATTCCAAAATCTTAGTAAAAGTAAAATATAACTTTAACTATCTAGAAAAGCAATAAATCTAGTACCAAAATAAAAGTAAAAACTAACCTAGGATAGAATCCTGAAAGTCCCAAACAATCTTGTGGGTAGGATCTTGGAAATCTTGAAGGCAACTTGGCACCAACTTGAACTCAACATCTAGCACGCCTATTGAACCCTTCTTGGAAAGCAAGTAAGTCCTTTTTATGTTGTAAAAATGTGGCCTCATGAATGACTTATAGGGCTTCAAGTTTGGACAAATGTTATGTGCCAAATGGGTCCAAAAGTGGATTGATTTGGACCTTCTTCAGAGGATATCTGTTGGGATCTAATCCACCTATTCTTGGACATGAATTTGTGCAGTAAAATAATTGTAACACCTAGCCAAATCATATTCTTTATCCTTAAGCTCTTCCTCCATACTAACTAATTCTTTATTCGGTCTTGAAGTCCAATGACCTTGTTTTGCAACTATTTTGCTTGAGAACTTGTTAAAGACTCTCTTTGAGATTCCAAGGCTTCATCCTTGTCCTTGAATAGTTTTGAGCTTCCTATGATTCTATCAACCTTTTTGACAAATTATGAGCTTATGTCCTTGATGGTAATTTGGCAAATTGCATTGTGATAATTATGGCACGTGTGGACACGTAGAACAGATTAATCAGGTGTTGGCATGAGGTTTTGCCGTGGGATTATGATTTATATGGTTATTTTGTCGAGGTATGGAGCATAAGGATTGATATTATTATTGTGTTGTGGTATGGAGCATAATGGTGGATACCGTTATTGTGTCGGGATAAGGAGCATAAGGGTGGCTACCATTATTGTGTCGGGATATGATCATAATGGATGATAATGTTATTGCGATTAAATGTGGAGCATTAGGGTGGAATTTATGATCATGATCATGTATTTTTGAAACCTCGTCATGTATTTCAGCAAGTTTAAAAAGTCGTACTTAGCTTATCATTTGCTTCTATTTCTATTGATGATTTATTGTTAAAAATGGATTTTCTTATGTTGAGTTGTTATCACATACCTTAGCGGGATTTTTGATGTTGTACTCTATTATATATCCTTGTTGCCCGTTGTTATAGTGCATAGGTTCATGACTAGTAAGTAGCACATGACTTGAACCTCATCATTACTTCATAGAGGTTAGTCTTGATACTTACTGGATACTGATTGTGGTGTACACATACCGTATTTATGTATATTTTTGGGCAGATCCGGGTGCTGGAGATAGCGGACCTCGTGAGTGAGCTCGTGATATATTAAAGAGCATTCAAGGTAGTGCTGCATGGACACCGCTGACTCTTGGAGTCCCTTCCCTCATTTTTATACTGTTGTATTGCTTTTAGACATTATTGTATTATTGAGACTTATAATGTCTTCTATTTATAGCTCATGACTCAGTATTACTGAGTTTTGGGAAGTTTGACTTATGTACCCATGTTGTGGCTTTACTGAAGCTTTATTCTGCAATTCATACTAGAATTTCAAAGATTATTATATCTTATTTCAATTCTTTGTATCACTGTGTGATTGACTTACCTAGTCTTAGAGTCCAGGTGCCATCGTTACCCCTATGGTAGGATTTGGGTCGTGATAAGTTGGTATTAGAGCCCTGGGTTCATAGGCTGTATGAGTTGTGAATAAGTCTAGTAGGATCTTGTAGATGTCTATACTTATATCGAGAGGCTACCGGGCTGTTAGAAAGACTTCACTTTCTTTCATTCGTTATCATGTGTATTTTCTTCTTCCAAATTTTAAATCATTACTATTTTATTCTCTCACAAATGGTGAAGACACGTTCAGCTGGATCAGTTGAGTAGGCACCAACACCCCCTGTTAGAGCCACGAGAGGCTGGGGCCAAGGTAGAGGCTGGGTGGGGCACGCGTCGCAACTAGAGCCCCTGCTAGAGCAATAGTGATAGAGCTACTAGTAGCTTCAATTAAGAAGTAGGAACCTGATCATGTTGAGCAAGAAGGAACCGCTCGGATACAGAAGGGCTTATTGCTACTCCTGGACTTTAGGAGACCTAGCCCATTTTATGAGTATGCCCGAGAGCTTGGCCCAGGTAGAGTTTATTCCGGTCATACAAGCTACTTCACAGGCTGGGGGTAGAGTCTAGACTCCCGCCGCCCGTACACTAGAGTAGTTGGCTCATATTTATTAGACACCGGGTGTTATGCCGTGTAACTAGATTATAGTTTAGCCCGAGGTAGGGCCAATCTTGTCTGCTGAGGAGTAGAAGAGGTTTGAGAGGTTTTAGAGACTTCGTCCTCCCAGGTTTAGTGGAGGGGATTTTGAGGATAAACAAGTTTTATTGGATTAGTGTCATCGCATTTTGCGTACTTAAGGTTCGGTGGAGTCGAGCGGAGTCGACTTTCCTACTTTTCAGTTAATAGGGTCGTCATATAGGTGGTGATAGACTTATGAGGTGAGTAGGCCAGCTGGCGCAGCATCACTTTTATGTTCCTAGTTCTCGGACCTTTTCTTAGGAGAGTTTACAGAGACCTGGCGTGATGAGTTATGTCGTGAGTTTGAAAATTTGCTCTAGGGGGTCTGACTGTGTCTTAGTATTCTATAAGGTTATAGAGTTATCCCACCAAGAAGCTCCTTTAGTTTTACTGAGAGAAAAATGGTCCATAGATTTGTTGAGGGACTCATCGACAGCCTTAGGTTTAGGATGGCATCGGAAAGGGAGACCGCTACTGTATTTCATCAAGTTGTGGAGATTTTAGGAGATTAGAGCGTATTCGCGGGCATGATAGGGAGGAAAGGGAGGCTAAAAAGCCTCGTGGTTCTAGAGGATTTAGTGGCTTCTACTATGTGGCCAATGCTCGACATGGTAGAGGCTTTGTCTGTCGTCCAGTTCAGTTTTCACGTAGTTCCCAACTAGCCATGGATTGCAGAGCACTGGAAGTGAGCAATCATCCTTCAGCACACCTCCTGCACGGGGTTCCCACAACGATTATTCTAGTTATTCGGGACAAACTCAATTCCAGTAGCCACACTAGCACAAAGGTTATTTTGAGTGTGGTGATACTAGGAACATGGTGAGAGATTGTCCCGGCCTTTGGACTAGTGTACCTCAGTGCGGTACTCAAGCTATGATTTTCGCTCTAGATACTACACCGCATGAACGTCTAGCTAGAGGTGAGGGACAAGCAGGTGCATGTTGTCCTAGAAGGGGAGGTCAGGCCCGTTGTTGTTCTTTCCCTACTAGGACTGAGGCAATCTTATCAGACGCAATCATTAAAAATATAGTTCCGATCTATCATAGATATGCTAGAGTTTTATTTGATCAGAGATTGACATATCTGTATGTGTCATCCTACTTTGCTTCCTATTTGGATATGTCTCATGATTATCTTGATACCCTTGTTTATGTGACTACACCCATTAAGGATTCAATCATGGTGGATCATGTCAATCGTTCTTGTGTGATTTTTATTGGGGTTTATGAGACTAAGGTTGATATTCTATTGCTTAATATGATGGATTAGATGTGATTTTGAGTATGAATTGGTTATCTCTGTACCATGCTATTCTTGATTGTCACGCTAAGACCGTGACATTGGCTATGTCGAGGTTTCCAATGTTGGAATAGAGGGGTTCTTTGGGTCATATTCCTAGTAGAGTGGTTTCTTTTTTGAAGGCTCAACGGATGTTGAGAAAGGGTATTTGGCATTCTAGCCTTAGTTAGAGATGTCAATGTTGATACTCCTACAGTTTATCTTGTCTACGGTGTAAAGCAGTTTCTGGATATGTTCCTTGCACGCCTATTGGGCATACCACCCGATAAGGATATTGATGTTGGTATTGATTTGGCACCGGGCACTCAGCCCATATCGTTTTCATCGTATCGTACGGCTCTAACAGAGTTGAATAATTATAGGAACAATTGCTGGAATTGTTAAATGAAGGTTTAATCAAGCCAAGTGTTTCACCTTGCGGTGCACCAGTTTTATTTGTGAAGAAGAACAATGGTTCCATGAGGATGTGCATTGACTATAGGCAATTGAACAAGGTCACCATCAAGAATAAGTATCCACTTCCGCGTATTGGTATTTTTTTATCAGCTTCAGGGTGCTAGGGTGTTCTCCAAGATTGACTTGAGATAGAGATACCATCCGTTGAAGATCAAGGCTTCGAACATTCCTAAGACGGCTATCAGGACCCGTTATAGGTATTATAAGTTCTTGGTGATGCCTTTTCATTTAACAAATGCCCCAATAGTTTTTATGCATTTGATGAACAGTGTGTTCTAGCCTTACTGGACTCTTTTTTCATTGTATTCATAGATGATATCCTAGTGTATTCATGTAGTAGGGAGGAGCATGAGCAGCATTTGAGGGTTTTCTTTAGATTCTAAGCGAGAATTAGTTATATGTCAAGTTCTCTAAGTGTGAGTTCTAGTTGGCTTTGGTGGAATTCTTGGGCCACGTAGTGTCTAATGAGGAAATTAAGATGGATCTGAAGAAGATTGAGGCATTTCAGAGTTGGCTCAAACCTTCTACAACCAATTAGGAGTTTTCTGGGATTGGTTTGTTACTAATGTCGCTTCATGGAGGGTTTCTCGTCCATTGAAGCTCCATTTGATTAACTTGACTCAGAAGGGTGCTTCATTTAGGTGATCTAACGAGTGTGAGGAGAGCTTTTAGAAGCTCAAGACTGCTTTGACCACAACTCCGATTTTGGTTTTGCCTTCGGGATCAGGATCATATATAGTTTATTGTGGTGTTTCATGTATTGGTATCGGGTGTGTGTTGATGCAGGATGTAAGGGTGATTACTTATGTTTCACGTCAGTTGAATCCCCATGAGAAGAACTATCTGATGCATGATTTGGAGTTAGCAACTATTGTACGCACACTTAATATTTGGAGGCATTACCTATATGGCATGTGTTGTGAGGTGTAAAGGGATCATCGGAGTCTCCAGCATTCATTTAAATAGAAATATCTAGATTTGAGGCAGCGGAGGTGGTTGGAGTTGTTAAAGTATTATGATATCACCATTCTTTATCATCTGGGAAGACCAATGTGGTGACAAACGCCTTGAGTAGGAAGCTAGAGAGCATTGGGAGTTTACAATTTATTCCAGCTGGGGAGAGGCCTTTAGCTATGGGTGTTCAAGCATTGGCCAATAGGATGGTAAGATTGGTTGTTTTGGAGTCGAGTAGAGCCCTTGCTTGTGTGTATCTCGGTCGTCCTTATTTGAGTGCATTAAGACTCGTCAGTATGATGATCCCCGCTAGTTTGTCCTTAAGGACACGATGATGCACATTGATGCTAAGGAGGTGACTATTGGTGATGATGGTATGTTGCAGCTTCAAGGTTGAGTTCCAAATTTCTATGGCTTGAGAGAGTTAATTCTTGAGGAGGCTCATAGTTCGCGATATTATATTCATCTAGGTGCCACAAAGATGTATCCTGACTTGAAGCAGCATTATTGGTGTAGGAAGATTAAGAAGGACATTGTTGGACATGTTTCTAGGTGTTTGAATTGCTAACATGTCAAGTAGGAGGACTAGAAATTGGGTGGTTCACTTTAGAAGATTTATATACCAGAGTAGAAGTGGGAGCACATTACTATGGACTTTGTGGTAGGGTTGCCGTGGACCTTGAGGAAGTTTGATGCCATTTGGGTGATTGTGGATCAATTGACAAAGTCGGCGCACATCACTCTGATCATGACTTCCTACACTTCGGAGTAGTTAGCTAGGATCTATATTAGGAATATTGTTCGCCTGCATGTTTTACCTATTTCTTTAATCTAAGACCGCAACACTTAGTTTACTACATACTTTTGGAGGGCCGTTCAGTGTGAGTTGGGCATGCATGTTGAGCTGAGTACTGCATTTCACCCTCAGACGGATGGACAATCCGAGCGAACCATTCAGATCTTGGAGGATATGTTGAGGGCATGCACTATTTATTTTGGAGGTCAGTGGGGCCAGTTTCTACCTTTAGCGGAGTTTGCCTACAACTACAACTACCAGTCTAGTATCCAGATGGATCCATACAAGGTCTTATATAAGAGGCGGTGTCATTCTCCGGTTGGTTGGTTCAAGCTCGACAAGGCTAGGTTATTGGGTACATACTTGGTCTGTGATGCTTTGGAATTTGATTCGGGAGAGGCTTCGTACAGCTCAATCCAGGTAGAAGAGTTATGTTGACCGGAATGTTCATGACATGGATTTCATGGAGGGCGAGAAGGTTCATCTTAGAGTTTCACCGATGAAAGGTATGATGAGGTTTGGGAAGAAAGGTAAGTTGAGCCCAAGGTTTATTGGTCCTTTCGAATTGGTGGAGAGAGTTGGCGAGGTTGCTTACTGATTTGCTTTGCCTCCTAGTATTTAGGGAGTTCATAAGGTATTCCATGTTTCTATGCTTTGAAAGTATCATGAACATATGTCTCATGTTTAGAACTTCAGAACGGTGCAGTTGGACGGAAACCTAGCTTATGAGGAGGAGCCGATGGACATTTTAGATCTGCAAGTTCGGAAGCTCAAGCCTAAAGATATTGCATCGGTCAAAGTGCAGTGGAGAGGTCAACCAGTCGAGTAGGCGACCTGGGATATCGAGCATGATCTGTGGAGCAGATATCCTCATCATTTTGTCACTCAAGGTATGATTCTAAACTCATTCAAGAACGAACATTTATTTAATAGGGGGAGAATGTAATGACCCGGCTGGTAATTTTGTGCATTTGAGCCCCGTTTCCTATTCAATGCTTCTTATATGTTTGATTGTTGTTTAACTTGCATGGACAGTTGGTTTAGCTCAAGGAAGGTTTGGAGTTAATTGGAACATATAGTTCGATTAGTGGAAGCTTAAGTTATAAGAGGTTACCAACGTTTCATTTTTGTATAAACGATCGCAGATTTGTGATTCGACTATTCCAATAGGTCCATAAAGTGATTTAGGACTTAGGCGTATGTTTGGATTAGGATTTGGAGGTTCCTAGGGTATTTCAATGTTATTTGCCAAAAAATGGCAATTTGAAGGTTTAGAAATTTTATAAAATTGACCATTGGTTGACTTTGAGGTTATCAAGTTTGAATTGTTATTCCGGACTTGTAATACGTCCATTTTGTCATTCATAAAATGTGTGCAAAGTTTGATCTCATTACAGGTTGGTTTGGTAGGAATCGAACATTTAGTTGTGAAAATTGAAGTTCTTGAATTTTATGGTTTGCATGATGTGTTTTGGTGTTTGATTTATGATTATGAATGTTATTTTGATATTCCGAGCTTACGAGCGAGTTTGTATGGGATTTATATACTTGTGTGGATGTTTGATATGGTCTCGAGAGGTTGGGGTGAGTTTCATATGAGTTTGGAGAGTTTTAGTTTTTCTGATGCTCCAGACCTCGCATTTGCGATGATCTGCTCACATTTGTGGACTCCAGATCACGTTTATGATGAACGGCTCAGAAGGGCAGCTTCGCATTTGGTGTCGCAATTATGACATCTGTCTTTACGAAGGGGACATCACATTTGCAATGCTTGGTCGCATTTGTGATATCCCTGGTCGCCTTTGCGGAGACTGCAACTCAGGGGACATGTTCGCATTTGCGTGCACTTCTTTGAACTTGCGAGGGCCGCATTTGAGAAACCCTATTTGAAAATGCGACATCCGCAACTGATATTATTAGATCCATTTCGGATCTTAGACTTATAATAAAAATTGGGAATTTGAGAATCGATTTGGACTCAATTTTGGAATCTAATAAAATATCTGGACTTGTAAGGTTATGGGTAGTCAGGATCTATCCTTTGACTCGGGTTTTGACCATGGGGGCCTAGGGCTGACATTTGTTTTGAGGAGTTAGGTAAAGATCGAGACTTTATTATTTTGAATTGATTCTTCTAGCATTGTTTGATATTATTAAGTTATTTTTGGCTAGATTTGAGTCAAATTGAGGTTATTTTTTAAGGAAAGGTTATTTTAGAGGATTGATTTGAATTTATTGAAGTAAGTATTTTGCCTAACTTTGTGTGGAGAATACTCCCTTAAGATTTGTCCTTATATGCATGATTGTATTATGTGAAAAGAAATGCATACGCAAGGTGACAAACGTGTAGACGGGTGCTATGTGTGGCTTATGACAGGATCAGGCCTTAGGCTTCTAACAAGCCTTATTTTGATGATATGCTGAAACATGATTAATCACTTTGTGACTACATAAACTTAGATTGCTTCAATTGATTTAGACGTAATCATGCTTTATATCTTGAACACCATCTACTTTTTTATTATTGACATGTCCTAGGCCATCATGTTGACAAATTATGAGCTTATGTTCTTAATAGTAACTTGGAATATTGCATTTTGATGCTTATGGCACGTGTAGACACGTTGAGCGGATTGATCGGGTGTTGACACGAATTTTTGTGGTGTAATTATGATTAATATGGTTATTATGTTGGGGTATGAAAGGGTGGATATTGTCATTGTGTTGGGGTATGGAGCATAAGTGTAGATACCAGTATTGTGTCAGGATATGAAGTATAAGGGTGAATATTATTATTTTGTGATATGGAGGATAAGGGCAGATATCGTTATTGTAATGAAATTTGGAGCATAAGAGTGACAATTATGATCATGCTCATGTATTCTTCAAACTCATTGTGTATTTCAGCAAGTTCTTAAAATCGTATTTAACATGCTATCATATGCTTCTGTTACCATTTATGATTTTTTGTCAAAAATAAATTTTCTTACATTGAGTAGTTATCACATGCCTTGGCGAGATTGTTGTTGTTGTACTCTATTATATATTCTTATTGCCTGTTATTGTTGTAGTATACAGGTTCTTGGCTAGTGAGTACTATATGACTTGAACTTTGTCACTACTTCATCGAGATTAGTCTTGACACTTATTGAGTTTCGATTGTGGTGTACTCATATTATACTTTTGCATATTTTTCTGCAGATCCGGATGCTGGAGGTAGTGGACCTCGTGAGTGAGCTAGTGATATCTTCCAGAGGATTCAAGGCAATGTTACACGGATGTCGTAAGACTCTTGGAGTCCCCTTGCCTCATTTTTATACCATTGTATTGCTTTCAAATAGTATGGTACTTATTGAGACTCGTCTTGTATTCTTTTAGAGCTCATGGGTCAATATTACCGGGTTTTTGGAAGTTTGACTTATGTATCCACATTTTAGATTTATTGAAATTTTATTCCGCAGTTCATATTAGAATTTAAGAGATTTTATATCTTATTTCAATTCTTTGTACCATTGTGTGACAGCTTAGCTCGTCTTAGAGGCTAGGTGATATTACGACCCTTTTGGTGGGATTTGGGCCGTGACAGAATTTTAGACCCAAAAGAGAAATTGAAGTACAAAAATTAAATAACACAATGATTTTACGTGAAAAATCTCCTTTCGTACGGGAGTAAAATTACGACTTACCATCGTAGGATTTTTTTATAACTTTACTAACTTCAAAGTATGATTTTAGGTTACAACTCAATAATCAAAAGGACTAACTCTAGTACTTAACCTCTATGATCAATCTAATTACAGTTACCCCTTTTCAGACTATAAACTATAGCGTAAAAAGCTAAACAAACTCTTCAGAATTGATCATTTACAATTATACTTCTCAATAAGCAGATATATTACAATTAAATAATAATTGACTCAAACCTCAACAACTAAAAAACTTTACAGCTTCGTATTTAGGACCTGATTCTTCAGTTGAACGACTTAAATCTCACAAAGTGCCTTTTTATTATGTTTGTTATTTGCCAAGAGTAATTATAGTATTTGTACAAAATAGATAGTATTCAATAGCAGCAATGGGGCACTTTATGTTGAAGTGAGGTTGGCCGAATACTTAGCTCCTAGGAAGACATATCCTAAAGGATTCTTTTTCTTAAAATATTTATTTACGCGCTTTTTCTTTTCATGCAAGTATTTTCATAATTAATGAATCTTTATTGACCACAAAAATTCCATTCATTTCATATCTTCAGTCCACGAAATAAGTCCTTCAAATTTGACTTTGCATTAAGAATCAATGTTCGGCTTCTGATCAGCGTCCTTAAGTAATCTGGTTCTTTCAGATATTTTTCGATTTTTTCGATATTTGCATGATGCATCTCATCCCTAATTTGACAACTATTTGTGATGTAGACCCTATCTTCGTTAAACTATTAGCAAATACTTGGCCGATTATATATGTAGAATCCAACTTCAAAGGTATAACCCATTCTTAAATCTTAATAAACACATTCATTCAAATCTCTGTTGGACGACTAAATTCACTAAATAAGGCTAGTACATAATCACCAAAAATTCATTCGCTGGTAGGATTATTCCCGAATATTTTTAACCACTAAGCAGCAAGAGATGAGTTTGCTGGGAAAGTAGTAGTAGTATTCGTTGTATATAGGATGCGAACTGAAATTTTTTCACTTGAAAATTATAATATATATAGATCAAATACTACTTTTATACATATATATGTATATTAAGTCTTGAGTAGTATTCTTAATATCTTTAATGAAATTTCTGGTTTCGCTCGTATTATAAGAGTGATTCGATCGGTACTTCTCCCCCATAAAATGTACCCATCAAGTGTTTATTCGTAAAATAATACACTTAAATTTGTATATAATTTTTAGACAAGCAAATTAATTCGATCCTAAAATAATAAGATAATTGAAGAAATATATAACACTTAGTCTTGATAGGAAGACGAAATGACAGAAATAAAAATTCTGACATTGAAACCTCCCGGCACAACAGTAAACAGAACACCAAAAGAAAAGGGTCTGTAACAAATTAGTTTAAAAAAGCCATTAACTGCAGCTGCCTGACTACACCCACCGCAACTTTAGAGGGGGGACAGGACACTGTTCAAACTGTCTACCTCGTTGACAAGCTCTTTATTAGAGTAGTGGGGAGAAGGTTTCTTAACCAAATTCGAGAGGCTTTTTCCTCTCTGATGTTTTGGACTTGTGGTCCTAACTCTCCTCTTATGTCTTTATTGTGCACTTTAATCATCTTTTGTACCTAGATCTTGTATCTACTTGCATAAATTCATTATGTCCCCACTAGATTTGTTTTTCCTTTTTCACTTGTGGACCTATTTAATGATTATCTAGTTCTATGGTGAAATCCGACGGTAAGCTTACGTAAAAATTCCTAGCTGGGGATACATGCATAACAATGTATTTTTAATAAATTGTGCCCACCTGTAAATATTGGCAACTGTAAATTCTAGATTTAGGTGTTTTCTGCTCCAGCTTCTCAAGCCATTCAAAAATCAATTGATTAGATTAAATGTGCTTTAACAATGTTCTAGTAAATACTACTTCTTCCCATATCAAATTGTATACGGTAGAAATTGGGGCTGCCCGATTTCACTATTTGATCGAGACCAAAGGTTGCATCGAAGACCTGAGGCACTTAGTTCGAGATCGAAGTCTCTTTCCAGATCGAAGTCGTTATCAATTGAAGCCAGGGAAGATAGACTTAGAGTAACATCCGGGATAGCTTAGTAACAGGAAGAGCAAGATATTCGTAACTGGTCGATGATCGTGGCGTGAATCTCGGAACAGATCAAATCAAAAGCGGTTAATTATCTTTTTATTCGATTCCCTTCTGTAATTAGAAGTATACCTGTTTACCACAAAATACGAGTAACAATTAAACTTGTAATGTGGTTATAAGGATATGTGATCTAATTTAATGTCAATTGATAAATAGCTGAATAAATAAAGGAATTAAACGATTAAAATGGGTCAAACCGGTGTAATTGCAAGTTATAGACCCGATCTGGATTAGGTTCGAGATCAAGTTCCAAGAACAGTAAGAACAAC
Organism: Nicotiana knightiana; assembly: GCA_005239525.1. Taxonomy (NCBI): domain Eukaryota; kingdom Viridiplantae; phylum Streptophyta; class Magnoliopsida; order Solanales; family Solanaceae; genus Nicotiana; species Nicotiana knightiana. The sequence continues at coordinate 18,948 of MDKJ01264885.1, read as the reverse complement.
AAGAGTAACACGAAGAATATGAACAGAATGGACAGTAAGAACAACAAAGAATTAAGAGTAAGTAAAAGAGTAAAGTGTTGGTATTTCTCAGTAGTAGCGTAAGTGATGACTCGTGTATGATGATAATGATGCGTACAAGTGAACAGGGTTCCTCTTTATATAGTAGAGGAATCCTAAATAAGATATGACTCTAATTTTGGAAGTAAAATAAATTACTGATATCAATAACTGTTAATGGTTCTGCCGGTTCCGAGATCTTCGTCGAGATTGGTGGTCCATTGCGGATATCTCGTGATTCCTTTACTGCGATGTCGATTTAGCCTGATCTCGATCCCTCGGTCTGCATGTCCTTCGATTTCGAACTAGCTTTGATATTGACTCACTCTCGAGGCATACCCTCGAGCTCGTAAAATCGGGTATCCTCGATTTTTACTGTATACAATACCATAATTAGGATTCCTCTACCATATAAAGAGGAATTCCAGTCATTTGTAATCATCATTATTCATTCAGAAAACACTATACAATTCTTTCTTCCTTGCTTACTGTTCATCATAATTAGTTTATCTTTATTGTTCTTATACTATTATCACCTCGAGAATACTCTAATTCGAGGTCGAGGTTCAGCTCGCACACTGGTTTGTTTATTTTACAGTTCAATTCCGTCATTTACTTTCTCATTTATTATTTGGTATTGGGTGAAATTATATATCTTTAAAACCACAGTATAAGTTTAATAATTATCAAAATTTTAGGGTAAATAGTTTGGTGCCCACCGTGGGGCTAAGGATAATAGTGATTATTCAATATTGATTATGATAACACACACTACTTTACACTTGTTCTTGTCAAATATTTTTGTTTTCAGGATAAAATATGTCAAACTCATAAACAGCACCCACACATGGTGATAATGGCCTCGTATTTCACGTGGAAAATGATAATTTAGCTGCTCCAGGGGTTGAGGTACCACCAGCTGATCTCGAGGGAGCACCGACCGAAAATCATGTCGACGTCAGTTCGTATATCGCTCTAAATGTGAATATGAGTGCAGACCCCGAAGGGAGTGTACGCAGAGAGGGTCGATCTGGAGGTCGAGGTGCACATGGCGGAGGAGATGGAGTAATCAGTATCCAAGCGATATTCGAGATGTAACAGGCTCAACAAGCCACTATTGCACAACTACAGAATCAACATTGAATGTCGAGTGGGGTCGAACTGGAAACTGCCCGCCGGACCGAGCCAGTACCGGAAAGGTCGAATACTAATGAATTGGGGATTTACCCCACAATAATGAATATTCTCGAGGAGCTCACCAAACGAATCAAATCGGGAGAGAAGAAAATTAAGGCAAATTATAAGAAAGTAGAAACGTACAACTCCCGGCTTGATCAGATATCGGGGGCACCTCCAATTTTGAAAGGAATGGATTCAAAGAAATTTTTACAAAAGACGTTCCCTCCAAGTGCGGCTCTGAAGCCTATTCCCAAGAAGTTTCGTATGCCAGAAATCTCAAAGTACAATGGGAACACTGATCCAAACGAGCATGTCACCTCCTATATATGCGCCATCAAAGGTAACGATTTTGAAGATGATGAGATCGAATATGTTCTATTAAAGAAGTTCGGAGAAAATCTATCGAAGGTGGAAATGATTTGGTACCATATCTACCGCCTAATTCCATTGACTCATTCTCCATGCTCGCGGGTTCTTTCGTAAAGGCACATCAATTGAAGCGACAAGGAAATCGAACCTTTTCAAAGTGAAACAGAAGGATAATGAAATTCTTAGGGAGTTCGTGTCTCGGTTCCAAATGGAAGGAATAGAGTTGCCACCAGTCATAGATGATTGGGATGTTCAATCCTTCACTCAGGGGTTGAATGAACGAAGCGTTTTTGAATTAGGGAGCTCGGGAGGGGCGATTCTTGAAGACTTTTGCACCTGGGCAACTTGGGTAAGTGGTTTCTAACCTACTTAGATCAATTTCCACGATTCCTAACTTAAATCTAGCCTTTAAAATTCGAATTTTGGTGGGAAAATTTGGGAAATATTAGATGAACTTTATAGACCAAATTATTGGGTTTTGATTGGGTTTTTGACCTCCGAATTTAGAGATTCTTATATGGTTAGACTCGTGAGTGAATGAGTGTCCAGAAAATATATTTTTTACCCGATTCCGAGACGTGGGCTGGGAGGACTTTTTGGGCGAATTTCCTAATTTCGCGTATTAGCCTAGAAGTAATTAGCTATTTTGTTTCCTTGACGTGATATTTACGTTATGCAATCAAATTGAATAGATTTGGGCCACCCGGATTCAGATATTCGTGGAAAAAGCGTGGTATTGAGTTGATTAGCGCAGTCAAGGTAAGTGGCTTGCCTAACTCCGTGTTGGGGACTTCCCCTTGGGCATTTTTATACTGATTTTGTTACGTGGACGTTGTGTACGTGAGGTGACGAGTGCGTACACGGGTCATTGTTGCTAAAATTCAATTTTCCTTCCATGAAATCACTCATTTTCATCCCTATATTACTGTTTCCTATCTTAATTGAGTAGTTATCTTAAGAATAAGCATGCCTACCTATCGTTTGTTGATTTCCTCTTATTTGCTACTAGTTGCACCATGCTTAGGTAATTTTACTTTATTCTTGCCTCTTATTTTTCCTGAACTGTTTAATTAAGCCGTATCTGACATACTTCTGCATTACATATTTAAATTGGGACTACGTATGGAGATCCGGGAGCTTTACCCCTGTACTGCATTGCATATTTAAATTGGGACTACAGACCGAGATCTTGGAGCTTTCCCCTTGTACTGCATTACATATTTACTGTTGAGATATATGTTGTGCTGATCCAAGGGCTCTCTTTCTGTTATTAAATCTTTCCCGTTTCCATTAATCCTGTTTATCATTGCTTATCTATATTTCACTATTTAAATTTATAACTGATTTATTTTAAAACTCAGTAGAGCCTCAAGCTGACCTCGTCACTACTTGACTGGGGTTAGGCTTGGCACTTATTGAGTAACGAATGTGGAGTACTCACACCATTTCCTGCGCATGTTTTCCCCATGTGCAGATCCAGGTACCAATGCACGGTACAGTGGCTATGCATATCTTAGCAGCTGCTTAGGAGATCGCGAGGTAATTCTGCCACGTCCCCAAGATCTCTCGAGTCCCCTTCCTACTCTAGTATAGATATAGGAGATATATAGATACATTTTCTTATACCATTGTATAGAGCTACAGTAGTTCAGAATTTGTGACTTTGTGATGTTCCGGGTTTTGGGAAAGTAAAATCTGTAAATGCCGAGCGGCTATTGCTTCTTCTCTACTGTTTCTATTATTATTTTGCCTTGTTTTCCGCAAGTTTTAGGCTTACCTAGTCATAGGGACTAGGTGCCGTCACGAGACCGTTCCGAGGGTAATTCGGGTCGAGAAAAGTTGGTATCAGAGCGTCTAGGTTCATAGGAGTCACAAGTCACAAGCCGGTTTATTAGAGTCTCATGGATCGGTGCAGAGACGCCCGTATCTATCTTCGAGGGGCTATGTAACTGTTAAGAACAATCAAATTCCTTGGAATTTCTTATCGTGCTAGTTACTGTCATCAAATTCTTAAACTCTATTCTATTCTTTCTTGCAGATGGTTCGTACCCGTACCGGAAGTACTGATGACCAGGCACTCGAGCCCCCAGTCAGAGCCACCAGAGGCAGGGGCCGAGGCAGAGGACGAGCACGCGGTGCATCCCAAGCACCGGCTAGAGAAGAGGCAGAGAAGCCCCCAACAGCTATAGTTGGAGGGGCACAAGAGGTCCCTAATGTTATTCCAGACCTCCAGGAGAAATTGGCTCAGTTCTTGAGTGCCTTTAGTACTCTGTCTCAGGTGGGTCTACTCCCGATAGCTCCAGCTACATCCCAGGCCGAGGGAGGGGCACAGACTCCCGCAGCCCGTACTCCTGTGTAGAGGGTTCATATTGGGCAGGTTCCAGAGTATATTCCTATGCACCCAGCAGCTTCAGCTCAGCATGAGACTAGGATAGATGTTCCTGAGGCCGAGCAACTCCGACTTGAGAGGTAAAAAACGTATCACCCACCTGAGTTCAGCGGACTAACTTCGGATGACGCCCTGGGTTTTCTCGAGGGGTGTCATCGCATTCTCTGCACTATGGGTATTGTGGATACGAGTGGGGTTTCTTTCACTTCTTTCCAGCTGAGGGGAGCAGCTTATCAGTGGTGGCGTGCTTTTGAGCTTAGTAGTCCGGACGAGGCAACTCACTTACTTGGGCTCAGTTCTCCGAGATGTTCTTACTTGAGTTTGTTCCTCAGAGCCTCAAGGATACGTGGCGTGCGGAGTTTGAGCAGCTACGCCAGGGTACCATGACTGTGTCCGAGTATGCGGTCCGTTACAGCAATTTGGCTCACCATGCACCATCTTTGGTTGCCACTGTCAGAGAGAGGGTTCGATGCTTTATTGAGGGACTCCATCCTAGTATTCGGACCAGCATGGCCGGAGAGCTGGAGATCGATATTACTTACCAGCAGGTCATGAGTATTGCCCGGAGGATTGAGACTATGTTAGCCCAGGACAGGGAGGAGAGAGAGGCCAAGAGGTCTCGAGAGACTGGTCCTTTTTTAGTAGCCCGTGTACCATCAACACGCTATGGTAGGGGTTTTGTGAGTCTCCCCAGTCACTCAGCTCTTCCAGCAGCCAGTGGTATTCCATATCCTCCTAGACCCCAGGAGCCTTATTATGCAACACCATTATCTCATGTGCCTCCTTCTCGAGGTGCTATCACCGGCCAATCCAGCAGGCCAGTTCAGAGTCAGCATTGGAAGCCACGTCCTCCGAGGGGTTGTTTTGAGTGTGGTGACACTCGTCATATGATCAAAGATTGCCCTAGAGCTAGGAGGGGTGCACCACCTCAGACTGATGACCAAGCACCCGAGCCACCAGTCAGAGCCACCAGAGGTAGGGGCCAAGGTAGTGGACGAGCACGCAGTGCAGCCCGACCACCGGCTAGAGCAGAGGCAGAGGAGCCCCCAGCAGCTACAGTTGGATGGGAACAGGAGGTCTTTACTATTACTTCAGACCTCCGGGAGACATTGGCTCAGTTTTTGAGTGCCTTCAGTACTCTGTCTCAGGCGGGTCTACTCCGGATAGCTCCACCTAAATCCCAGGCCGGGAGAGGGACACAGACTCCCGCAGCCCGTACTCTTGAGCAGAGGGTTCATATTGGGCAGGTTCCAGAGTATATTCCTATGCCCCCAGCAGCTCCAGCTCAGCATGAGACTAGGATAGTTGTTCTTGAGGTCGAGCAGCTCTGACTTGAGAGGTACAAGAAGTACACCCACCTGAGTTCAGCGGACTAGATTTGGATAACGCCCTGGGTTTTCTCGAGGGTGTCATCGCATTCTCCGCACTATAGGTATTGTGGAGACGAGTGGGGTTTCTTTCACTACTTTCCAGCTGAGGGGAGCAGCTTATCAGTGGTGGCGTGCCTTTGAGCTTAGTAGTCTGGACGAGGCAGCTTCACTTACTTGGGCTCAGCTCTCCGAGATGTTCTTACTTGATTTTGTCCCTCACAGCCTCACAGATGCATGGCGTGCGGAGTTTGAAGTGTCCGAGTATGCGGTCCGTTACAGCAATTTGGCTCGCCATGCACCAACTTTGGTTGCCATTGTCAGAGAAAGGGTTCAATGCTTTATTGAGGGACTCCACCCTAGTATTTGGACCAGCATGGCTGGAGAGCTGGAGACCGATATTACTTACCAGCAGGTCATGAGTATTGCCCGGAGGATTGAGACTATGTTAGCTCGGGACAGGGAGGAGAGAGAGGCCAAGAGGTCTCGAGAGACTGGTTATTTTTCAGGAGCCCGTGCACCAGCAACACGCTATGGTAGGGGTTTTGTGAGTCGCCCCATTCACTCAGCTCTTCCGGCAGCCAGTGGTATTCCAGCTCCTCCTAGAACTCAGGAGACTTATTATGCACCATCAGTATCTCATGTGCCTCCTGCTCGAGGTGCTATCACCGGCCAGTCCAGCATGCCAGTTCAGAGTCAGCATCAGCAGCCACGTCCTCCCAGGGGTTGTTTTGAGTATGGTGACCCTCGTCATATGATCAGACATTTCCCTAGAGGTAGGATAGGTGCACCACCTCAGACTTATCAGGTTTCACGTCTTCCACCAGGTCCCCCAGCTATTCTTCCAGCCCCAGCTGCTACCCCACCATCTCAGGCAGCTCGAGGTGGAGGTCGGGGAGGTCGAGGTCGCCCTAGAGGGGGAGGCCAGGCCAGGTACTATGCTCTTCCACCCCGATCCGAGGCCATTGCTTCAGATTCAGTCATTACAGGTATTGTTCCAATTTTTCATAGGGATACATCAGTATTATTTGACCCAGGCTCTACATATTCGTATATGTCTTCTTATTTTGCTTCATATTTGGGGATATCTCGGGATTCTTTGAGTTCCCCCGTATATGTTTCTACTCCTGTGGGAGATTCTCTTGTTGTGGACCGTGTATATTGGTTGTGCTTGATTGTTATTAGTGTTTTTGAGACCAAGGCTGACTTACTATTACTCAGCATAGTAGATTTCGACGTTATATTGGGTATGGATTGGCTGTCTCCCTACTATGCTATTCGTGATTGTCACACCAAGACCGTGACGCTGGTTATGCCAGGATTACCTAGGTTAGAGTGGAGACGTTCCTTAGAGTATACTCCCCGCCGAGTCATTTCTTTTCTTAAGGCTCAGCGGATGGTTGAAAAGGGGTGTGATGCGTATTTGGCTTATGTGATAGATGTTAGTGCTGAGACCCCTACAGTTGAGTCAGTTCCAGTTGTCAGGGACTATCCTGATGTATTTCCAGCTGATCTTCCGGGTATGCCGCCCGATAGAGATATTGATTTTGGCATTGACTTGTTGTCGGGCACTCAACCCATTTCCATTCCTCCCTATTACATGGCTCCTCCTGAGTTGAAGGAGTTGAAGGAGCAGTTATAGGAGTTGCTTGAAAAGGTACTCATAAGGACCAATGTATCACCTTGGGGTGCTCCGGTGTTATTTGTGAAGAAAAAGGATGGCTCGATGCGTATGTGTATTGACTACCGGCAGCTGAATAAGGTGACAGTGAAGAACAGGTACCAATTGCCTCGCATTGATGATCTATTTGACCAGTTACATGGTTCTAGGGTGTTCTCCAAGATTGATCTGCATTCGGGTTATCATCAGTTGAAGATTCGGGAGTCGGATATCTCGGAGACTGCCTTTAGGCCAGATATGGCCAGTATGAGTTCCTTATTATGTCATTTGGGTTGACCAATGCCCCAGCAGCCTTCATGCACCTGATGCACATCATATTTCGGCCTTATCATGATACTTTCGTCATTGTGTTCATTGATGACATTCTGGTGTATTCTCGGTCCCAGGAGGACCATGAGCAGCACTTGAGGACCGTGCTTCAGACATTGAGGGTGAAGAAGTTGTACGCCAAGTTTTCTAAGTCTGAATTTTGGCTTGATTCTGTGGCATTCCTAGGACATGTGGTGTCTTAGAATGGGATCAAGGTAGATCCGAAGAAGGTGGAGGTGGTACAGAGATGATCCAGACCGTCCTCAGCTACTGAGATCCATAGTTTCCTCAGTTTGGTTGGATATTATCGTCATTTTGTGGAGGGAATTTCATCCATTTAAGCGCCCATGACCAGACTGACCCAGGAGGGTGCACATTTTATATGGACTGAGGAGTGTGAGGAGAGCTTTCAGAAGCTCAAGACAGCCCTAACTACAGCTCCTGTATTGGTATTGCCTACCGGTTTTGGGTCCTATACAGTCTATTGTGATGCTTCGAGGATTATCCTGGGAGCGGTGTTGATGCAGGACGGTAGGGTGATTACCTACGCGTCCAGGCTGTTAAAGGTGAATGAGAAAAACTACCTTGTTCATGATCTCGAGTTGGCAGCGATTGTTCACACCCTGAAGATATGGCGTTATTGTTTATATGGTGTTCCAGCTGAGATATTCACAGATCACCAGAGTTTGTAGCACATATTGAGGCAGAAGGATCTAAATTTGTGCCAGTGTAGGTGGTTGGAGTTGCTAAAGGACTATGACATCACTATATTTTACCACCGGGGGAAGGCCAATGTGGTGGCCGACGCCTTGAGTCGCCGGGCGGAGAGTTTGGGGAGTTTGGCATACCTTCATGCAGCTGAGAGGACTCTAGCCTTAGATGTTCAGTCCTTAGCCAATGAGTTCGTGAAATTGAATCTTTCTGAGCCTTGCCGGGTATTAGATTGTGTGGTTGCTCGATCTTCCCTTTATGACTGTATCAGAGAGCGCCAGCATGATGATCCCCACCTTTTGGTTCTTCAGGATAGAGTCCGGCGGGGTGATGCCAGGGATGTGACCATAGGTGATGACGGGGTGATGAAGATGCAGGGCCGTATTTGTGTACCCAACGTAGATGGGCTTCGGGAGTTGATTCTTGAGGAGGCCCATAGTTCGCGGTATTACATCCATATGGGTACCGCGAAGATGTACCAGGATCTGAGACAACACTATTGGTGGCGAAGGATGAACAATGGTATATTGGAGTTTGTAGCAAGTCAAATGTGAGCATCAGAGACCAGGAGGGTTACTTCAGCAGATTGAGCTTCCAGAGTGGAAGTGGGAGCGAATCACCATGGACTTTGTGGTTGGACTTCCTCGGACTTTGAGGAAGCATGATGCTATTTGGGTGATTGTGGATCGGCTGACCAAATCAGCCCATTTCATTCCAATGCTGACTACATATTCATATGAGAGATTGGATGAGATTTATATAAGAGAGATTGTTTGCCTCCACATTATCCCAGTATCTATCATTTCAGAAAGAAGTACACAGTTCACTTCACGGTTCTGGAGAGCCGTCCACCAGGAGTTAGGCACCAGGGTAGAGTTAAGTACAGCTTTTCACCCTGAGACGGACGGGCAGTCCGAGCGCACGATTCAGATTCTCGAGGATATGCTCCATGCCTATGTGATAGATTTTGGAGGGTCATGGGATCGATACTTGCCTTTAGTAGAGTTTGCTTATAACAACAGCTTCCAGTCCAGCATTAGGATGGCACGGTATGAGGCTTTGTATGGTAGGCGATATAGGTCTCCCGTGGGATGGTTTGAGCCGGGCGAGGCCCGATTGTTGGGTACAGACTTGGTTTAGGATGCCCTGGACAAGGTGAAGGTGATTCAGGAGAGACTTCGCACAGCTCAGTCCAGGAAGAAGAGTTATGCGGACCGGAAGGTTCGTGACTTGACATTATGGCTGGTGATCGGGTTTTACTGCGGGTATTGCCTATGAAGGGCGTCATGAGGTTCGGGAAGAAAGCCAAGCTGAGTCCGAGATTTATTGGCCCTTTTGAGGTGTTGCGACGTGTTGGGGAGATTGCTTATGAGCTAGCCCTTCCTCCCACCCTAGAAGGGGTACATCCGGTGTTCCACGTCTCCATGCTCTGTAAGTATCACGGTGACCCGACTCATGTTTTGGATTTCAGCTCAGTCCAGTTGGACAAGGATCTATCATATGTTGAGGAGCTTGTGGCTATATTGGACAGGCACGTCAGAAAGCTCAGATCAAAGAATATTGCCTCAGTTAAGGTTCAGTGGAGGGGTCAGCCAGTCGAGGAGGCGACTTGGGAGACCGAGCAGGATATGCGGAGTCAGTACCCTCATCCTTTCACAACTTCAGGTATGTTTCTATACTCGTTCGAGGACGAACGATTTTCCTAAGAGGGGGAGGATGTAATGACCTGGTCTGTCATTTTGAGAGTTAGCGCCCTGATCCCCTAATAACCTCTTCTCCCATGTCTATTTATGTTATTGGAACTTGTCGGAGCATTGAGTGATGAAATCCGGAGTGATTTTTGGACACATAGTCCATAAATGTGGAATTTAGCTTTAGAATTCTGGCCATAGCTAGAGTTGTGTGAAGACGGATCCGGAATGGAATTCCATCGACTCTGTTAGCTCTGTTGGGTGATTTGGGGTTAGAAGCGTGTTCGAAATGTGTTTTCGAGGTCGGTTGTAGATTTAGGCTTGAATTGGCGAAAGTTAGAATTTCGGTGATTTAGGCCGATAGGTGAAATTTTAATATCTGACTCGGAATGGAATTCCGAAAGCGATAGCAGGTGCGCAATGTCATTTATGACCTGTGTGCAAAATTTGAGGTCATTCGAATGAGTTTAGGCATGACTCAACATAGAATGTGGATTTTAGAAATTTCATAAGTTCTTAGGCTTGAATCTAGGCATAATTGATGATTTTGATGTTATGAGATGTGTTCTTAAGGCTCGACCAAGTTTGAATGAGGTATTAGAGTTGGTTGGTAGTTTTGGTTGAGGTCCCGGGGGACTCAGGTGTATTTCGAATGCTCAACGGGTTAGATTTGGATTTAAGAATGCATCAGATTTTGCTGCTCTGGTTTTCTCTTGTGCGTTCGCGTGGGTGTAGCCGCGAACGCATAGTCATAATAGGCTTTAGGGGTTCTTAGTGCTTCGCGTTCGCGGATAATAGAGTGCGTTCGCATAGCTTTGAGTCAGGTTCCCAGGTGTTGGGTCATTACCCTTCGCGTTTGTAGGCCTTGGAACGCGTTCGCAGACGGTTAAGGAACCTGAGGTTCGCGATCGCACTCCCCCATTCGCGTTCGCATGGACCATTTTCTAAGCGCGTGTTCTTTACACATCGTGTTTGCGATTGACCTGCCGCGAACGCATAGGTCAATACCTAGGCAGATTCTTTAAGACCCAAAATTGAGGGTTAAAGCCTATTTTCACCATTTTTGAATTAGGGAGCTCGGGAGGGGCGATTCTTGGAGACTTTTGCACCTGGGCAACTTGGGTAAGTGATTTCTAACCTACTTAGATCAATTTCCACGATTCCTAACTTAAATCTAGCCTTTAAAATTCTAATTTGGGTGGAAAAAATTTGAAATAATTGGATGAACTTCATAGACCAAATTATTGGGTTTTGATTGGGTTTTTACCATCGAATTTAGAGATTCTTATATGGTTATAATCGTGAGTGAATGAGTGTCCAGAAAATATAATTTTTACCTGATTCCGAGACGTGGGCCCGGGGGACTTTTTGAGCGAATTTCCTAATTTCGCGTATTAGCCTAGAAGTAATTAGCTATATTGTTTCCTTGAAGTGATATTTACGCTATGCAATCGAATTGAATATATTTGGGTAACCCGGAGTTGGATATTCGTGGCAATAGCGTGGTATTGAGTTGATTAGCGCAGTCAAGGTAAGTGGTTTGCCTAACTCTGTGTTGGGGACTTCCCTTTAGGCATTTTTATACTGATTTAGTTACATGGACGCGGTGTACGTGAGGTGACGAGTGCGTACACGGGTCATTGTTGTAAAATTCCATTTTTCCTTCCATGAAAACACTCATTTTCATCCCTATATTACTGTTTCCTGTCTTAATTGAGTAGTTAGCTTCAGAATAAGCATGCCTACCTGTCCTTACTTGATTTCCTCTTATTTTCTACTAGTTGCACCATGCTTAGGTAATTTTACTTTATTCTTTCCTGTTGTTTTTCCTGAACTGTTTAATTAAGTCGTATCCGACATACTTCTGTATTGCATATTTAAATTGGGACTATGGACAGAGATCCGAGAGCTTTCCCTCTGTACTGCATTGCATATTTAAATTGAGACTACGGACAGAGATCCGGGAGCTTTCCCCTATACTGTATTGCATATGTAAATTGGGACTACAGACGGAGATCCGGGAGCTTTCCCCCTGTACTGCATAACATATTTAAATTGGGAATACGGACCGAGATCCGGGAGCTTTCCTCTTGTACTGCATTGCATATTTACTGTTGAGATATATGATGTGCTGAGCCAAGGGCTCTCTTTCTGTTATTAAATCTTTCCCGTTTCCATTAATCTTGTTTATCATTGCTTATCTATATTTCACTGTTTAAATTTATAACTGACTTGTTTTAAAACTTAGTGGAGCCTCAACCTGACCTCGTCACTACTTGACTGGGGTTAGACTTGGCACTTATTGAGTACCGAATGTGGAGTACTCACGCCCTTTCCTGCGCATGTTTTCCCCATGTGCAGATCCAGGTACCAGTGCACCGTACAGTGGCTAGGCGTATCTTAGCAGCTGCTTAGGAGGCCACGAGGTAATTCTGCCACGTCCGCAGTATCTCACAAGTCCCCTTCCTACTCTAATATATATAGGAGATATATAGATATATTTTCCTTATTCCTTTGTATAGAGCTACAGTAGTTCAGAGTTTGTGACTTTGTGATTTTACGGGTTTTGGGAAAGTAAAAGTTGTAAATGCCGAGCGGCTACAATTTTTATAGTATTGCTTCTTCTCTACTGTTTCTATTATTGTTTTGCCTTATTTTCCGCAAGTTTTAGGTTTACCTAGTCGGAGGGACTAGGTGCTGTCACGAGACCGTTCGGAGGGTAGTTCGGGTCGTGACAAAAGGCTGACAGAGTGGATAGCCACCTTAGGTCAATTCATCTCGAGATCGTCAGATCGGAGTCTTAGGTTCTTCTCACTACTCAAAAAGAAGAACAATTTTGCCTGGACCCGGACTGCCAGCAGGCGTTAGAAGAATTAAAACGATACCTCTCGAGTCCACCATTGTTTTATACCTCAATGGCAGATGAAAAACACTAATATGTTTGCCGGTATCGGAAGTCACGGTAAGTGGTGCCCTAGTCCGAGAAGAGCAAGGTACATAGTTTTCCATTTATTATGTTAGTCGAACCTTAGGCGAGGCCGAAACCCAATACCGCACTTAGAAAAATTGGCACTTGCCCTAATAAGGGCCTCTAGGAAATTAAAACTGTATTTTCAATGTCACCCAATATGTGTGATAACCACTTACCCTCTTTGTAATGTTTTACATAAGACCGAGTTATCGGGTCGATTAGCCAATTAGGCCATCGAACTCAGTGGGTATGATATCGAGTATCTACCCCGAACAACCATCATGTCTCAAATTTTAGCAGATTGTGTGTCCGACTTCGCGCCTGCCCTCGTACCCGAAGTCGAAAAGAACTTTTGATAAAGTCGGGTACATCATCGGGGGTGTGGACCCTTTTTACAGATGGTGCTTCGAATGTGAAAGGGTACGGTCTAGGCATCATTCAGAATCTACCCACGGGAAATACAATTAGGCAATCTATGAAAACTGCTAAATTGACTAACAATGAGGCCGACTACGAGGTCATGATTGTAGGTCTCGAACTGGCTAAAAGCTGGGGAGCGAAAGTCATCGCGGCCAAATACGACTCCTTACTGGTGGTAAACCAAGTCAACAGAACCTTCGAGGTTCGAGAGGATTGAATGTAAAGGTATTTGGATAAATTGCAGGTAACATTACATCGCTTTAAATAATGGACTTTGAATCATGTACCTCGAGAACAAAGCAGTGAGGCAGATTCCCTTGCGAATCTGGGATCGTTAGTCGAAGACGAAGAAATCATCTGGGGGACTATCGTACAACTCTCCAAGTCAGTGATCGAAGAAGGCCATGCCGAAATAAACTCCACAAGCCTAACCTGGGATTGGAGGAATAAATATATTGTATATTTGTAAAACGGAAAGCTCACATCGGACCCTAAGGAATCAAGGACTCTACGAACAAAAGTTTTTCAATTCACATTGGATGAAGATGGAACATTATATAGGAGGACGTTCGATGGACCATTGGCGGTATGCTTGGGGCCAGGGGGCACCCATTATGTCCTACGAGAAGCTCACGAGGGTACTTGCGGGAATCACTCTGGTGCCGAATCGCTAGTTCAAAAATTCATCAGAGCGGGATACTATTGGGCTAATATGGAGAAAAATATTAAAGAATCCGTTTGAAAATGCGATAATTTCCAAAGGTATGCACCGATGATACACCAACCCGGAGAACAACTTAATTCAGTCTTATCCCCCATGGACATTCATGAAATGGGGATTGGACATTGTCGGCCCTCTTCCATCGGTCCCAGGTACAGTTGAATTCATTTTGTTTATGACTGAATATTTTTCTAAGTGGGTTGAAGCACATGCTTTCAAAAAAGTAAGAGAAAAGGAAGTTATAGACTTCATCTGGAATCACATCATATGACGATTCGGGATACCTACCGAGATTGAATGCGACAATGGAAAACAGTTCACCGACAGCAAAATAACAATGTTTCTTGAAGATCACAACATAAAAAGGATCTTATCGACACCGTATCATCCTAGTGGAAGCGGACAGGCTGAATCACCAAACAAGACCATCATTAAGAATCTGAGACAAGATTATACGATGCCAAGGGAAAATGGAGGGAAATTCTACCCGAAGTCCTTTGAGCATATCGAACAATGTCGAAATCCAGTACGGGGGTAGCATCGTTCTCCTTAGTATATGGCGTCGAAGCCCTGATCCCGATCAAAGTCGGGGAACCCAGCGCTAGGTTTTGATACACAACGGAAGATTCAAATCACGAGGCTATGAATACTAGCCTCGAACTACTAGATGAAAACCGAGAAGCCTCCCTCATTCGAATGGCCGCACAAAAACGAAGGACCAAGTCGCCACTTTAGAATCGGGGACTTAGTTCTGAGAAAGGCCACCCTTAGTACTCGATACCAAAACGAAGGAAAGCTTGGCCAAAATTGGGAAGGACCGTAACAGGTCCTCGACATCGTCGAAAAGGGATCCTCCAAGCTTGGTACGATGGACGGCGAGAAAGTACCAAATAATTGGAACATATCACTCCTCAAACGATACTATTGCTGAGGTATGACCTTCTCCGTTTTCATTTATGTTTTACACTAACTTAATTTCAGGTGTTCGAGTGAAGGCATCAAAGTTCTATCCAGGCATGAAGATATTAGATCATAAATCACATGTTGCACTCTTTTTCCCTTCTACCGATTTTTATCCCAAATGGGTTTTTTCGACGAGGTTTTTAACGAGGCAATCGTCGTTCGTGCTAACCTAGAGTATCTGAGGATTCTTTACTATCAACCTCGAATACTAGGGAGCACCACCCTCAGATGTTATGTTTCAAGGAAAATACTTCATGTCGACAGGGTCTCGATAGGAAAGTTTTTTGTAAAGGGCCAAACGGTCGAATGAACCATGTCCGTATAGATAACTAAAACCCTAGTGGCAAAACATGTACGCATATATGAATTATTGAAAGAAGTACTTTTCCTTACCACATGTCTTATGCCTTAATGAAATTTCTCCTTTAAAAGTTCCATACTTATGATTTCTTGTGAAAGCTAGCTCGAGGACCAAGTGCAACTACACTCTGAATGATCAAACCCATACTCGGGGACTGCCGTAAAAAAAATGGCATGTTTGAACTGTCAAATTTCGAGACCATAAGACTTCAAAGAGGCAATCCTCAATTTTATAGGCCAAGGCCACCGTACTCGGGGACTAACACTTTGGACATGTTCAAAGTGTTATTGGGAAAATAAGCCCAAGAGGAATACCCAAAGGCTACGGCCAAACTAAAGCGGCTCGGAGACGTCCGAATTCCGCAATGAAAATAGGACTTCGAATTCTTTTGAAAATCGGTTAAAAAAGGCTACCCTCGGCAAAATGATCAAGGGATTTCATAATATCAACCCTCGAAAACCTTATGAGGTATCGAACTGTTTAAATACAAATTTGTGCTATAAGGCATAAAAAGCAAAGGGTTTCGATCAATATTAAACCCTCAAAAAATCCAGTGGGTAAAAAAGTCATGCTAAGGCATAACGAAGTTCCTATATGTAAGAATATCTAAGCCGAAAAGGGGAAAAGACCATTCTTCTGAGGCCATATTGGCCCGATCCAAAGAGCCTAAGGGCCATTACAATTTGAGTTCGAGAATCCATTCCCACTCAATTCAAACGTAAGGGTTTTACTACTTCGAGTTCGAGTAAGAACTCACTCAACAACAGTTCGATAATCCATTCTGATTCAATTCAAACCTAAGGGTTCTATTACTTCGAGTTCGAGCAAGAACTCACTCGACCACAAGGCATAAAGTATATTAAAATTTTACAAGGCACCAAGAAGATTTGAAATTATCACAAGGCAAAAATTTAAGACGAAATTCAAAACGAAACATTCTTATATATATCAACAGAGGTGTTTACAAAGGACTGATCGGATCCTGCACAAACAGAAAAGAAAACAAAAGTACAAGTGCCCTAACTATGTTCGGTGGTGACTCCTTTCTTGGTGGCAGCTTCCTCCTCGGGCCCCCATCATTATTGGACCCGCTCTTGCTGCCTTCATCGTCATTGTCGTCGTCGGAAAAGGCCAATAGCCTGGCATCAGCTTCATGCACCTTTACCTGAGCTATCTCCTCAGAAAGGTCAAAACCTCGAGCATGAATCTCCTCAAGGGTCTCTCTGCGCTATTGGTATTTTGCTAGCTCAACAGTCTATTGTGCTCGATCGGTAGCCTCCCTCAGTTGTGCTTGACCAGCCTCGACATCAGCCAGATATATGGCTACCGACTTGTCAGCCTAGGCCTTTGCTTTCGGCGTTATCTTGGGCCTTATCAAGTTCAGCCTCGAGCTCCTCAATCCTCATGGCCTGGACCGAGGACTTCTCCCTAGCACTTTGAAGTTGGACTTCAGCTAATGATAACTGATCCAAGACAGTTTCTTTCTCTCTCCACATCAAGGCGGTCCATGCCTTCCTTCCACTTGAGGCAGTCAGCTTTCTCTTCATCAACCTCCTCCCGGGATAGCTCGATCTTCTCAATCTTTTGTTGCAACTGTGACATCGAAACATTATCTTCCACCCTTGGATCAAGACCGTATTTTTTCAAGAGAATTTTTACCTACTCGTTCAACTTGGTTTCCTCCTTACGAGCCCTGACCAAATCAGCTCGGAGGTCCCTGATCTCCTCATCCTTCTGCCTACAGAGGAGCTTGAGAGCATTCCTCTCCTCTGAAATCCGTTGGAGATCGGCCTCACATTGGTTTAATTCGGCCCGGGACTTAGAAAAAGCTTGCATAAAAAAGGAAGGAGTTAGACAGAGAAAAGGAAAACTGAAATCTACATCAACAAATTTCATACTTACTCGGCTCAGAAGACGTTTGGCCTCTTCGAAGAGGTTGGATGCATCATTGAGAGCGGAGGCATCATCGACCCCGGTAAAGTAATCCCGAAAAGGATCCTACTCACGGGGGACTCTGTCTATTTCATGAGTCCTTATGGCCTCTTCGAAAAAGGTCAGTACAGATGGTGAGTGACCTACTATCACTGCCCCAAGCGAGTCACTCGGGGTGCTCTGTTCGGCACTAGGGGTCTCGGGACCAGCCCCCTCTGATATGATCGTCGTTCGAGGTGAGATAGCCTCGACCTCAGCTGATTTGGAGACCTTGCCAAAAATTTCTTCAGCACGAGGCAGGGTCTCGACAACCGCCGCCGTTTTAGAAGACTTGGCGGTCTCGGAAGTCTTCCTCACTCGAGTCACCAGTGCCGAGTCACCGCCTTCGTCGTCTTCTTATTCTTCTTCTTCCCTTAGCCTTTGGACTGACTCCAAAGTCAGAGGGATAATATTCCTCTTGGGTTTTCGAGCTGCTTCCTTTTTGGGTTTAGGGTTCTCAGATGTCGAGACCCTCTTCCTCTAATTATCTTTCCCCGGCTTCGGAGCCAAGGCCATATCCTCTTCCTCGCTACTTGGTGGCCTCAAGAATGCATCTTTGTTCAGGCCTGCACAAGAAAAGATTAAGTAAGTAAAATAAGTGTAACCAATGCCTCAGAAATAAGAAGAGGGAAACTTACCATGGTCCTTTGCTTCCCATCAGCCTTTTGCCAAGTCATAACAACAATGCTCGGCATAGGAAGAAGTCTAAGCCAGCTTTCGAACCTAGTCCTCAAGGTCAGGACATGCTCGAGGAATCTAGGAAACCGCTGCACAACGAAAGAAGATGTTAAAATAAGAAGAAAGTGAAAACATGGAAATTAACAAGTAGAGTGCTACTTATGCTTCAGGTTCCATTTCTCGGGAAATGGCATTTTCTCCTTCGGTATAAGGTCACAAGTCCTCACCTAAATGAACCAACCCATCCCCCCCCGGTCCTTGTCCTCGTCGATACTCGAGAACAATGCCTTGGTGGCTCGACGTTGGAGTTTGATCAACCCTCGAAAGATTCGAGGGTTGTATAACCTGTTGAGGTGATCGAGGGAGAAAGACAACCCCGCACCTTTGTTGGTGAAGAACCGAGCATGATCACAATACGCCAAAAAGAATGTTGTATTTGGCCTAGAGTCACCTGATGTTAACGGCAGAAGTCAATGATGACCGGATCGAGGGGGCCCAACGTGAAAGGATAAGTGTAAACACTTAGATACCTTTTCACGAGGGTTGTATAACCTGTTGAGGTGATCGAGGGTGAAAGATAACCCCGCACCTTTGTTGGTGAAGAACCAGAGCATGATCACAATACGCCAAAAAGAATGTTGTATTTGGCCTAGAGTCACCTGATGTTGACGGCAGAAGTCAATGATGACCGGATCGAGGGGGCCCAAAGTGAAAGGATAAGTGTAAACACTTAGATACCTTTCACGTGGGTAGTAATTCGTTCTTCAGGAGAAGGGATCTCTACAACTTTGTCCCCCAGTTGCAATCCCTTTTGATATCCTCGAGATATCCCACAGTTACCGAGTAGATATACCTCGATACATGCTCACATCGTCTAGGGACTGATGGAGGATTCTCGGTTTTGAAGTCCGATTTAAGAACACACGGGCCGGGAACATACTCTCCAGGGAGCGGCTCCGCCAGCATTTTATCACTGGCCGGTCGTGAAGAAGAAGAGGAAGCTTTTTTCTTTTCTAGAATAGTTTTGGATGTTTTCGCCATTATATTGGTTGAAGAAAGAGGAAGGTAGAAAGTTTTGGTGGTTCGAAACTAGCGGAGATGACCTAAGGA
>ML387227.1:0-13064 GCA_005239525.1 Nicotiana knightiana | reverse complement strand
AAATTGAGAAATAATTTTTTCTGTTAATAAAAATGTTAATTAATATCTTTTACTGTTTTATATATATTTTTGTGAATGTTATGTGATTAAAATGTATTTGTTTTTTATATTTAGTTTAGATTATTTATTAGCGTAGTAAAATGTAGAACCTTTTAGCGTAGTAAAATGTAGAGCCTTTTAGCATAGTAAAGTGTAGAGTATTTTAGCGTAGAATCCCTGTAGTTTAAGTATCTCTTATAATGATAGATGAAATACAAACTTTGTACAATTAAATAATTAAAAATTAATAATTTAAATTATAAAACAAGCACACAAAATTATAAAAATGTTGAATTTGACACACATAATTATTCATGATAGTTTGGTGCTACTGAGCTTCAAATATCGAGCCTGGAACCCATAGGTATATACTCTGCCCAATCAAATAATTAAAAATTTAATAATTTAATTTATAAAACAAACACACAAAATTATAAAAATATTAAAATTGACACACATAATTATTCATGATAGCTTGGTGCTACAGGGCCTCAAGTATCGAGCCTGGAACCCATAAGTATATAACTCCGTCCAATTAAATTATTAATTTATAAAACAAATACACGAAATTATAAAAATATTAAAATTGACACACATAATTATTCATGATAGTTTGGTGCTACTGGGCCTCAAATATCGAGCCTGGAACCCATAGGTATATATACTTTGTCCAATTAAATTATTAAAAATTAAAAATTTAATTTATAAAACAAACACACGAAATTATAAAAATATTGAAATCAGGATAGCTTGGTGCTACTGGGCCACAAATATCGAGCCTGGAACTCAATAAATATATATACCCTGTCCAATTAAATATTGTATAACTCAAAAATTAATTATTTAATTTACAGATTAAACATACAATTAATGTTGTTTAATTTACAGTTGACGACATGGACGTGCCGCCTATACATCCCGACCCTTACTCCGCTGAGATTAGTGCTACAGGGCGATCATAGGTCCGTCCACGTATGGGAGGGAGAGTTACTGTCCCAGAGTCTCTCTGCTAGGAGAGTGGACGACCTGTGAGATTTTTTGAGGGACAGAGATCTCCATCCTCGTGTAGTCCAGCGCCTGCAGGATATGGGATTCTATAGGATTTTTCAGATCGGGCGGCTGCAACTCGACTGGGCTTTGATCACAGCGTTTATTGAGCAGTGGAGACCGGAGACACACACTTTCCACCTGCCCATTGGCGAGGCCACCATCACGCTGCAAGACGTAGAGGTTTTATATGGCCTGCCCGTTGATGGCATGGCCGTTGCACTGCCTTTTGCTATGAGATATATGGCACGTGCGCAGTATTTGGACATACTGCAGCAGCTCACGGGTTTCAGGCCACAGGATGAGACTGCATCATCGGGGCCCAGTTGGATGAGTTTGATCGCTATTAGATAGCACCTGGAGATACTCTACCCCGACATCACCGACGATACAGACGAGCTACAATATTACCCGGTATACGGGGTTGTTGTTGCTTCTTCTATTTGGGGGATATTGTTCCCGAACACTTCGGGGAACCTAGTCAGCCTGTGATTTCTTCATCATCTTCAGCTGCTAGATGAGTTACCCTTTTACAGTTAGGGTGCTGCTATTCTCGCCTACATGTACATGCAGATGTGTCGGGCGAGCATGGGCACCCAGAGTGACGTTTGTGGTTTTCTGCCGCTTCTACAGGTGAAAACATATTTGAATAATCTGTTCATTAGTTCCAATTCTACCTAGTTAGAATTTATCTTAAACCTTACGTCAACTTTGTATGTTAGGTTTGGTCCTGGGAGCGGTTCCTGCAGTTTCAGCCACCTCTACCACCAATACCTCCTAATGTACCACCTCCGTTTCCCTCTAGTTAGGAGGTGGGTTCTCCGCCGTAGAATTGCACGAGAGTATGATTCTCATCATAATCTCCCCCTCTGCAGGGATGTGTTGGATCTGCTGGAGGGCCCACATGTAAATATGTACCTAAACTTACCTAGTATAGATTAACTTAGTGTTGCGCATACTCACGTTTTGTGTTCTTATTTCATAGTTCATCTGGACGCCATACAACGAAAATTTGATAGGTGGCCAACCAGATTATTGCTCGGCTGGCCGACTGATTTGGAGCACTTCCGCCCCGCTGATATGCCTTGATATTCTGGAGCATCATGCCACGGAGCGGGTACTTGGCCAGTTTATCCATCCGCAGTATATATCGAGGGAGCCTACATGGAGCCTACACATTATCAGAGGGATGATCGTTCCAGGGCAGTCGACGCATTTGTAGCATGGGTAGAGACGCAGGTCCATACTTGGGACCAACGAGATCACATGATTCCGCCCCCACCTACACAGATCCAGGCAGAGACTATTCAGATGTATATGTCTTGGTACTGCCACGTTACCCGACTTTTTATCGGGAATCCCATTTATCAGGCTGGCGGTCGGTACGTTCCATACGCCGGGCGGCACGAGGCCCTGGTATGTTTTCTGTTATTATTAATTATATAACTGTAATTTAGTGCAATATATGTAGTTTATATTTTATACGTTGTGCACGCTATTGGACTACATACAGTCTATCATATGGGACTGCAGATGCATGATCATGTCGTCGATCCTACGGCCGCTTTGCAGGATTACGGCCGACGATTTGTAGAGGTGGCTTCCCAGACACTGCAGCGAGCCCGAGAGGATCATTGCTTGGGACACGAGCCTGATTATGTGGATCCATGGCAGTACGAGTGAGTCAGGGGTGTCGCACGAGGTGGTGGTTACCGACGAGGTGGGGGTGCCAGGCGAGGTGATGGGCGGAGAGGAGGTGGTCCCCAACAAGGGGGCGTTGAGGCTCCTGCTGATGATGTTGCTGCTGATCTGCCGGGTGGCCTACATGAGACGGACATGCCGTCATACAGACTTGGGATGCATCTCACTCTAGGGACTTCGCAGGTGACATCGTCAGGTCCATTATTGATCACAGGCATGTGCCTTACTGAAGTGGATTCGGGTACATACTACCCAGGCCCATCTACCGCTGCTGAGGATCGACCGACCCGAGATTTGTACAGTTTTTCCTTCACCTCCACAAGTTCCCATTTATGTTGTTTTTCACGTTCCCACTGTCTTAAACACAAATTATTAAGATACTGCAATGATTCTTTGTAGCATTCCTGATAACAGGGTTCATCAACCCATACCTCAAAATTGCAAATAGGTTCGTCGGGAACCTTATAAAACTTGTTCATACATTGCCAGTAGCGGCGTCCAACTTCACCGTTATCCCTACAACTACTGATCATGCATTTTTTGCCGCACTCGCACCATGGTGCATAAAGAGGTTGAGCCATTTGTGACAGTGTTAAAAAACCTTGCTTTTCTTGAAATATTTGCTATTAATTATTGTTGAGACCGTTATTTATAGGCAAGGAAACACACATAACGTAGTATTTAAGCTCTCTATATTTACACATAACGTAGTATATAACCGGACTATGCTTTGCGTGTTAAAGATTCTGTTGGGTACGAAACAACTTTTTGTCAGTTGGGCAACTTTTCAGTTCGACAAGACAACACACATAACGTAGTATTTAACCATGTTATACTTTGCGTGTTATGGTTGTTGTGCTTTTTTCTCTTGAAATATTGTGTTATGAAATTTAAATGTTGTTAATTATCATTTAAAAACTGAAATGGAGGTTGTTCAAATCATAATTAACAAACATAATTTTATTTTATAAATCTTGCAACATAAACAAAACAACTAATTATTACAACATAAACTCATTGATAGTTGGGCACACTAGAAGAACACCCACTACGAGCCTGGTTACTATTGCCACCCAAACCAGCCGAAGGACATTTTCGACGGTCGTGTCCTGTTTGCGAGCATATACCACATTTGCGCGCATAAATTGTGTCACTAACATCCATTTGGTTCCGTATATGCGTTCTCTTCTACACCTGTATTTGATGCAAATAGGACTTGTTACACACCATTTTAAATGGTTCCGGCGGCCAATAATGCTCAGCACCCACTGGCTGCAACTGCCCACTTAAGGTNGGACCATTTCCCACAAGAGCATAACCTTGATGATTCATTTACAATATGTACATTATTCCCCCGATTTTGATGGATAGCAGTGCGAACTTCAAAAATATTTCTTTCGTTATCATACTGCAAAATGAATGCCAATGTGCTCGCCGCCCTTATTTCTCAAATCTCTTCATCGGCAATGGCATAAATTCAACACCCCTTTCCATCAATGACGTTGCAGATGCAGACCTTTCAATAAACCTCTCCGACATCTGCTTGAACGACATCCGCACCATGGCTGTGACAGGCAATCCTCTTGCCGACTTCAATAACCCGTTGAAGGACTCTGACACGTTTATAGTCAGAATTCCCCATCGGCTGCCACCATCCGCATGCAAAGTTCACTTTTCAGGGTGATGTCGCAGTAACCAATGATAGGCTGCCTCGTCTTCTTGCCTGATAGATTCCATGTGCCTCCGAAATTTATGTTGTTGGTGGTCTGTTGCTGCCATACACATCAAATCATGCAGATCCTTGTTGGGATATGCCTTCTGAAAATTGGCCTTAAAGTGCCTCACACGGTAACGGTGGTAGGCATAAAGTTATTGCCATGCAGGAAAGTTCTCCACATAACTTAAGATACCACCGTGACGATCATATATTAGACAAATACCGAAAAGCTATTTGACAACGTGCTCTTTCAAGTGGTTCAAAAACAATGTCCACGTCTTTTGGTTTTCATTGGCACAAACAACAAAATCTAGAGGAAATATCTGTCAATTAGCATCTACTGCCACGATTATCAACAACTTGATATCGTGCTTTCAATAGACATGAGTGCCGTCTATGGATATTATGGGCCGACAATGCGAAAAACCATCAATTTCTGGTTTAAACGCCCAGAACACATAATTGAATATATATTCTGGTTTTCCCGGACTCCGCTCAAGCTTCCATTCAACAACCGTCCCGGGGTAATCACTATTCTCTTCCTCACTCTGTGCATCTGCCAGATCCCGATTTAATACGTCGTCTTCGGGAAATTGAGTGAGGACAGGTGGTTCAACTTGCTCATTTTCACTGCACAACCAACAAAATAATAAGCTACTGAAATTAATAAATACTTTCCATATACCTGTATCACTTCACTTACAAGTCGTAATGTGATGAAATTCCATGATGGACATTTTCATGTTGGCGATGACTCCCGGATAGACCACCATGATCCAACACACCAAAACTAGGCATATTCTAACTACGCATGAATTCATAACTTGTAAAATTTATATCCGGACGGTACCCCCTGTGGAAGATATGAGCGTTAATACAAATTCAATACAACAAAAATGTACATCATAACACAAAAGAAAATTGAAGTTTACCACTTGTCTTGTGAATTATGTAAAGCAAGAGAGAAATTATTTCCTCGCTGCTCATTCGTCGGCGGTGATAAGTTTAAATCAAGGCAAACTCTTTCGTCTGGAACCTGTCCGGCAAAAACTGCTCCAGAATAACCACCCGATGACTGGGGTTATCCTTACTACGGGCAACCTCATTGTTGGGAACGTCTTCCACCTTGACGTACATATCCAACATTTTGGTTACAAGTAATTCCCGATATTCATCTGGAGTCCTCAAAAAATCCTTCAAAGTTTCATCATCATCGATGTTAAACTCCGAGTAAAGAGCAACCCCTTGTGGAGTGACGGAATACATATATCTTCCGGTTACTTTAAGTTTCACCGAACGTTTTCTCACACTCATTTTTTTGCATAACAACGATACCAACTTATCGTACTCCATTGTAAGTGGCAATTTAACATGACACTGTGGAGATAAACTGTACCTGACAGAGTTATTCTCCACCACAACCTCACCTCCCCAATATAATGAAACTCTTATTCTACACTCTTCAGACATTATGAAAAAATACTTGAAAATTTAACAAGAAGAAATAATTGAACGGGAGTTAGAATATTTTTTGAATGGATTTTCCTAAAACCCTAACCCCTTTGAATAAGGAAATGGTTAGCCCGGGGTGCTGAAATTTTTGATGTATAGCGCTCTTTTAATGTGCTCTATATCCATTATTGTTATGTCAGTTAACTCATTAGTGGGCCCAGAAACAAATATAGCGCGGTTGTTTCCAGGTATAGCGCTTTATTTTCATGTGCTATACCTGCCAGTCAAATCGTCAGTGCATAATGCGGAAAATCTGGGCGCTATATATGTATAGTGCGTTAATATACCGCGCTATACATTAACGGACAAAACTTCGTTAAGGTATAGCGCGGTATATTACCGCGTTATATATAGAAATGTAACTTTATTTTTTCCACACATTGACGTCACTTTTGTCCAGAAATCCAATAATTGGGTTCTGGACTCCAATGAGGGGTATCAAATAAACTAAAAAAAGAGAGGAAAAAGAAAAACAAACAGGTCATTTAATTAAGCAACATATCTCAAGCACAAAGTTTAATTATTCAAGGCTACTTAAATATTCTTCAGATATATACTCCTACAACAATAGTTAGATAAATAATTGAACATAATGATCTATTTGTAACTTAGTTTGTTTAAATTAGTGTTTGCTTAGATAGCTTACAGAGTTTGTTGGTCACATGCTAATGATTAGAAACAGTTTCGGAAGTTATGCATTTGACATTTGAACAGTTTTTCACATTCATAAACGTGATTTTCCACCTCACCCTCAGTCTCACATGTGATATGATTCCTTCACCATTTGTACAACTTTTTTTCTCTCATAGTAATATGCACTTAATTGTAAATGTTACATTATTAATAAATCTTGTCAGAATTTTGAACTCTAATTATTAAAGTAAGATGTGCATAATCTATGTCATACCATGTGCATTTTATTCGTCTACTAAAGTTAAAAGAATTACTCTTAACATTATTAATGGTTAAGGTCCATACTATTGTTATAAGCTACTATTATTATATGCTTGGCTCGCTTTTTTGTTTTCTCTTTCCTTCGATATTGGAAATTTACTTGTTCAATTAATGTAAATTTGTGCCGCATATAACACACTAACGGCAAAAGTGCTTTATACCTGAAATTTCTCAATTCTTGAATTAAATCACTCGAAACCTCTGATTAAGATTAAAAATATTTTATTAATCTTACCACACTCGATAGTAGTATAAGCTGGGCTTGACTACTTGTGGCTTACCATGTCATCCAGCCAAATAAAGAAGACAACTAATTAAAGAAATTGCACCTGGCATTATTATTATTGTACAACTTGCAAAAGAAAAATATTGCAACTAATCACCTATATAAACTACTAGACTCACTCCCTCAGCCCACCAACCACAAACTCACAAATATGGCATCTTTGCTACCAAGAAGTCTCATTGGCAAATATAGTATTTTCCTTCTCCTTTGCATATCTCAAACTTCCTTTTCTTCTCCCCATCAACCTTTAGCAAGGCGCGTTTTGACAACCACCCCAAGAAACATAGTGAAACAATACCTTACTCCACACAACAAAGTAAGAGCAAAACTTGGACTCCCACCCCTCAAATGGAGCAACAAACTTGCAAATTACGCAAACTGGTGGGGGCACCAACGACAGGGGAACTGTGAGTTGGTGCATTCCCAAGGCGACTACGGCGAAAACCTCTTCTGGGGGAGCGGCAAGGATTGGAAGCCGCGCGATGCTGTCACCATGTGGGCGAGAGAAAGACCTTATTATGATTATACGAGTAATTCTTGCAAGAAAAATGAGCAATGCTTGCATTATACACAGATAGTTTGGAAGCAAAGTACAAGAGTTGGCTGTGCAAAAGTTGTATGCAAAACTGGGGACACTTTGATTAGTTGCAACTATGATCCTCATGGTAATGTGGTAGGAGAGAAGCCCTTTTAACAGAGCAATTGAATCTCATATATTCAATGTGTGCATACACTGACCTAGAAACTAATGACGGGTCCAAAATTGAAATTGTGGGTTCGGAGTTGAGGGAGTACTACGTTTCAAATGTAAATTTGATTTTATCGGATTCTGCCGGACACACAAGCCCATTGTTAAATCTGCCATTGTGTTTTAGGCTAACCCTTTTGGGATCTTCCTTTTTGTTTGCAGAAAGATGAATATAATCTTATGTGTAAAATATCTTTTTTTCAAAAAAATGCATTAGACTTTTAGGACCTTTTATTTTTTATTTTTTATTTTTTTTCTCTTCTCGTTTAAGAGGCTACAACTCAAGGAAAGGATGTTAGCAAAAATTGTATAGGATTTTGTAATTGATAAACCGACTTTTGATAGAGTGATTCTCTAGGAATTTAAGCCCTATCACCACCCAAAAACCAACCGGCCGTGTTAGCGCTTATCGTGGAACTATGCAAGCCGACACATTCCAAAACAATTCGATATTACATTAAAATTAGACAATAGCCTTTTTCACTCTGAATTTTCGTAAAAGAGATAAACTCAAAACCAAACATGCGAAAAAAATGAAGGTCCGACATTGGGTGTCACTAAGTCATGAGCCGATACTACAACTGTTCTGAAATATAGCAATACCTTATAGTCTGAGAATAACTAAAATACACTAAAAGGGAGATAAGGAAGGAGAAGGGCAGGACTCCGATCGCCATGCAGCTACCTCGCTATCTCCGATGAAAGTTCGCGACTTGAATAGTCAACAACCGCTATCGTGACTTGAGATACCTGAATTTGCAAACAAGGTGCAGGGGATAACATGAGTACATCAACTCAGTAAGTAACAAGTCCAATCTATGGACTGAGAGGTAGTGATGAACTCCACCTCAACAATTATAATAGAATAAATGTACAGAAACGTAGGCATTCTTTCAGTTAAATAGACAGCTCAAAGTGATAAGGTAAATACAAATCTGAACAATTTAAGGTATGTAACTCAACTTAGCAAGGGGTTAGAGTTCGAGTTTAGCAAGGACAGAAATAAAGGAAGGAAGTTGAGATAAACACAAACTCTTCCACCAATGAAGAGTTGCATTAGAACTAAACAAGAACATCT
Source organism: Nicotiana knightiana (assembly GCA_005239525.1). Taxonomy (NCBI): domain Eukaryota; kingdom Viridiplantae; phylum Streptophyta; class Magnoliopsida; order Solanales; family Solanaceae; genus Nicotiana; species Nicotiana knightiana. The sequence goes on along the minus strand of ML387227.1, from coordinate 3,982 downwards.
TAACTTCTAGCGCTATATAATGTTGAAGTATTCCTACTGAAGAATAATTCGAACAAAGACAGAATTGAATCAAGAACTGAAGGCAAAATTACCAGGGAAATTTTGCAAGAAGAATCCTTGCGCGATACAAAGGCTAATGACCAGCTAGAAGAACCAGTTCCATCTGTTTGTCTTTCGAGTCTAGGTTGTTGTAGTAGGTGATTTAATATTTTATCTTTCAGCTATATTAGAAGCAATTGTAATAGTTACACATTGTTCAAGTTAGAGTTAACTTGAAGATTTTCGCAATTAGATAGAGGCTAGGTTGCTACAAAGAGATTAGAGTTAGTCCTTAGGTTTACAAAAAAGTTTATTTTGTAAATGCTGTTTGGCTCAGAGTTGTAGTGAAGAGTTTGGGAAAATCCTACTAAGGAGTAGGTCGTGGTTTTTTCACCTTTTGAGCCAGGTGTTTTCCACATAAAAAACTCTGTGTTATTACTTTACTGCATTTATCATTCTGCACTAGTAGAAGTTGGAACACCAAGAAGAACCAGGTTCTTCTATTGAGACAACACTCGAAAACTTGGACACCACACAAATCACCCCTCTCTTGTGTGGTATTGAAGTATAAAACATCAATTGGTATCAGAGCAGGTTATCCTTGAAAATCCTAACACCTTGGAAAAGATCAAAATGAGTGCACCACCTGGAAACTGGGAGGGTCAATCAGTTGCAAGGCCACCACTCTTCAATGGATAGTATTACTCTTGGTGGAAGAACATGATGAAGGATCACCTGATTGGAGAAGACTATGAACTCTGGGACATAGTCACTGATGGTCCTCTAGCTACCATGATGAAGACTGCTAAAGGTATAGATGTACATAAGACTAGAGTTGACTGCACTGCTGAGTATCTGAAGAAATGGGAAAACAATGCAAAGGCCAAGAAGTGGCTAGTGTGTGGACTAGGTCCAGACGAGTATAGCAGAATCCAAAGTTGCACCACTGCCAAAGAAATATGGGATACCTTGCAAGTAGCCCCTGAAGGAACACCTCGGGTAAAAATATCAAGAGGTACTCTTCTGTAANCTCAGATTGGATGAACTAACTGGAACAATGAAGATGGATGGTCCAAAGAAGGGGAGGAGTCTAGCACTGAGAATCATTGAGGGAGCGAATCTTGAGGAAGATGAGATGGCCATGATTACCAAAGAATTCAGAAACTTTCTAACAAGGAAGAAGGGCATCTCTAGAGGAGAAAATTACAAAAAAGCAAAAACTCAAGAAAGGGCAACCAAAGAGGGATGCTACAAGTGTGGAAAGACTGACCATCTTATCAAGAACTGTCCTCAGTGGGAAGTGGAATGGAAAAAGGAGAGATATGAAAGAAGGAACAAGAAGAAGGAACAGGTCAGACCCAAGAAAACCACAACAAAAGCTATGGTTGCTACTTGGGAGGAAAGTTTAGATGAAGAATCAGAAGATGGTGTGAATGAAGATCAAGCGCTCATGGCAATTGGAGAATCCGATGAGGAATCACATGAAGAACCAGAGGTAAGTATCTCCCATCTTAAAAATAAAATAAAGTTCCTATCTAAGGAAAAACTCTCTGAGTTGCTACTTGATTTCATGGATGATTCCGAAGAAACAACCAAAGACAAGGAACAACTCTCTACAAAATGTGAAATGCTAAAAGCAAAATGCATGAACCTGAAAATCAGACTTAGTGAATCTGAAAATAAAAACATTGTCTTGTTGAACCAGGTTCATCCACTTGAAACTGAGATTCTAGAACTAAAATCTGAAAACTTAAAGCTAAAGTTGGGATCCAGTAAAAAGGTTGTTGATCATTCTTATATCATGTTAGAAGAAAATGTGGGAAAACTAAAAGATAAGATGTATGCAAAGGATGACATATAATAACTCTTAAAGAAGAACTTGGCAAAGTAAAATATGAATTAGATCGAACTTGTAAATGGAATAAATCCTCTGATGCCTTAATATGGCTTCAAGAGAATCATAGTAGCAACCAGAGAAGGATTGGCTTTGAAAGTCAATTGGCGAAGTGGGATCCCAAAATCAAGTATCTCACTCTCCTTTTTCCACTATAACTCTCGGAACGACCGGCCAGGTCGTTACAAGTCCCCACTATTTGCTACATGGGTTTGTGGAAGAATTCCTCCAAGATATTACAAAAGTCAAACGAAATCCAAGTTCCAGCAATAACCTAAAATTTCCTTAAGAACATAGTTGTGTGATTTTTAGGAGAAGGAGAAGAGAATCTGACTATTTTATTGTTTGTTCTGAACTTGTATCCCTTTTTTGGTTGCAAAGACATTAACACTTCCTTCTCTCCTATATAAATCATTAACTACTCCAACAATCCCCCACTTAGTTAATGATTAAAATAGATTTGTAGATTTAGGCATATAGATTGTCTCTTTCGAGTTAATGCTCCTATTAAGCCATGGTTCCTTAATGACAAAGACGGAAAAGCTTTAAACACATAAATCACAAATTTTATAACATGTTCCCGGTATCTCTAGCACCGTTATGGCCTTGCCCTACCTCCTGAATTCATGAATACTTACCAAGTTTGTATCTCAACTTTGGTTGAAGTGGAACCACTTTGTTGAACCAAGTCACTGCATGGTTTTGAAGATTGACAAATGCCTACCCAGTTGAACCAGGTCCATCAAGGAAAACATCTCGAACGAACCAATTGGCACAAGAACCGCACATGCACATGAGATAAACGTGATCTGTGAATTATCCATGAACTAAGAGGTTCTCTCCTAATGCCAAAAGGTTGCAAATTGATAAGGGGTTATCGAGTTTAGCAAGGACAGAAATAAAGGAAGGAAGTTGAGATAAACACAAACTCTTCCACCAATGAAGAGTTGCATTAGAACTAAACAAGAACATCTTAACTTCTAGCGCTATATAATGTTGAAGTATTCCTACTGAACAATAATTCGCACAAAGACAGAATTGAATCAAGAACTGAAGGAAAAATTACCAGGGAAATTTTGCAAGCAGAATCCTTGTGCGATACAAAGGCTAATGACCAGCTAGAAGAACCAGTTCCATCTGTTTGTCTTTCGAGTCTAGGTTGTTGTAGTAGGTGATTTAATATTTTATCTTTCAGTTTTATTAGAAGCAATTATAATAGTTACACATTGTTCAAGTTAGAGTTAACTTGAAGATTTTCGCAATTAGATAGAGGCTAGGTTGCTACAAAGAGATTAGAGTTAGTCCTTAGGTTTACAAAAGAGTTTATTTTGTAAATGCTGTTTGGCTCAGAAATGTAGTGAAGAGTTTGGGAAAATCCTACTGAGAAGTAGGTCGTGGTTCTTTCACCTTTTGAGCCAGGTGTTTTTCACATAAAAATCTCTGTGTTTTTACTTTACTGCATTTATTATTCTGCACTAGTAGAAGTTGGAACACCAAGAAGAACCAGGTTCTTCTATTGAGACAACACTCGAAAAATTGGACACCACACAAATCACCCCCGTCTTGTGTAGTATTGAAGTATAAAACATCAATTGGTATCAGAGCAGGTTATCCTTGAAAATCCTAACACCTTGGAAAAGATCAAAATGAGTGCACCACCTGGAAACTGGGAGGGTCAATCAACTGCAAGGCCACCACTCTTCAATGTATAGTATTACTCTTGGTGGAAGAACAGGATGAAGGATCACCTGATTGGAGAAGACTATGAACTTTGGGACATAGTCACTGATGGTCCTATAGCTAGCATGATGAAGACTGCTAAAGGTATAGATGTACCAAAGACTAGAGTTGACTGCACTGCTGAGTATCTGAAGAAATGGGAAAAAAATGCAAAGGCCAAGAAGTGGCTAGTGTGTGGACTAGGTCCAGACGAGTATAGCATAATCCAAAGTTGCACCACTGCCAAAGAAATATGGGATACCTTGCAAGTAGCCCCTGAAGGAAAACCTCGGGTAAAAAGATCAAGAGGTACTCTTCTATACTCACAGT